>JAJIBD010005364.1:0-159926 GCA_021461705.1 Cryptotis parvus
CTCAGGAATTACTCCTGGTGGTGCTTGAGGGACCATATGGAATGCCGGGATAGAACCCAGGTCTGGCTGCATGCAAGGCAAACACCCTACCCACTGAATTATTACTCCACTCCACTGCATCTCCCCTCTTGAAATGTATTCTCTATCTCTCTTCTCTCTCTATCTCTCTTTCTATCTCTCTCTCTTTCTAAAAGCCTCCAAATAAAATCAGTTTTTACTTCACTGCTCATCTCTCTCTCTCTCTTTCTCTCTCTCTCCTTCCTCTTCCTAAATGCCTCCAAATAAAATCTGTTTTTACTTCACTGCTCATCTACTCCTAAAATCGTTTCACTTATAAGTAAAGACTTGGGTAAGACCTAGCCTTCCCAGCAGGTCCTGGGGCAGCAGAGGTGGATCAGAAGAAAATGGCCATCTCTCTTCTCCCTGCCTCACATAAGTCACTCGTAGGGCCCACTGAGGCAATGGTGGAATGTGGGTGTGGCTGTTGGGGCTTTAGAAGTATGGGGTGTTGAAGCGAGGTCACCGACCACCACTCCAAGAAGGGCTGGAGTGCTCAGCAAAAAAAAAAAAATCCCGATGTACCTGAAACTTTTGGCAGTTTGGCACCTCTGTGGTGAGGTGGTGGAGTCGGACATAGGCATGGCGGAAGCTGTTGGGGTGTGACTGTGGCTGCTGGGGCTCTGGTAGACTGGGGACTTGACCTGTCCCTCTCTTGAGGTCACCCCTGGAGGTCTCAACTGGGAATCAGTATATCTCAAGACATTTTTGCAACTAGTCGATCTCTTTTCAGATGTATTGATAAGTCTCTGAAACTGGGCAAACAGGTCAACTTACATGTTGGCAGTTACAGAGCAGGGCATAGTTTGTCCTGTTCTCTGAATGGAGTGAATCAGATCTTGGTTGAGTTTCAATCCTTGGTTTTTACAACCAAGGGAGTAAAAACCTCAAAGACCAAATATTTCTAGATTTTTGTTTTTGTGCTTGGGCCATTCCCAGCTCCGCTCAGGACTTTCTCCTGGCTCTGTGCTCTGTGCTGACTCTTGGCTCTGTTCTCAGTGCTCACTCCCTGGCTCTGTGCTCAGGAATCACTCCTAGCTCTGTGCTCAGGGCTGACTCCTGGGTCAGTGCTCAGTGATCATTCCTGGCTCTGTGCTCAGGGATCACTCCTGGATCTGTGCTCAGGACCCACCCCTGGCTCTGTGCTCAGGGCTCACCCCTGGCTCAGTGCTCAGGGATCACTCCTGGCTCTGTGCTCAGGGATTACTCCTGGCTCTGTGCTTAGGGCTCACTCCGGCAGGCTTGGAGAACCATATAAGGTACCAGGGATCATATGCTAGGCTAATGCCATAATCACTATATTCTCAGTCTTTATTTCTAGATATTTTTAAACACGTTGATTTATTTTCTTTCTCTCAATCTAAACTGAAAATTATTAGTACACACAACTTTGTTTTATCTCCATACTAGTCAAACTTTCAGATTGCATCAGTTGCTTCAGTTTAAAGGTAGCTAATTTTAATTAAACAGTTAGGATATTTCTATAGAAACCTACATTTTAAACTAAATTATTATATGTAGTTACTGGTTACTGGTTTTTGCATATCGAACACGCACCGGACAACTTGCCAGGCTCTGCCATGTGTGCACTATACTCTCATTACCTTGTGGGGCTCTCTCAGAGGGGTGGGTAGAATATTCACGGTAATTTGGAGGTAAATTGCGCGGCCGCACAGCAGCCACACACAGCTGGTATCTGCTCTGCCAGATATATCTGTATCTGTTGCTCAAGCATTCCTGGGCTTGAAATACTCTCCTCTGAAGGGCGGGTCTCTGAAGGGTGGGTCCTTGTAGGCTGGGTTTCTGACAAGCCAGGCTGGAGACTGGCTTAATCTCTTGGGTGGAGATCCTATGAGCTGCGGAGTGTGGATGGTGAAGATCACTGCCAGCAAGGTGTGGGGGTTTCTCTGGTTTCATCGGGATGGTGGACTCGGGCCGGAAGTTGCGCTTGTGAAGGGGTGAAGGGGTGAAGGAGTGAAGAAGGGGGTTCAATGGGGAAAGCTGGTATCTGCTCTGCCGGGTATATCTGCGTCTGTTGCTCAAGAATTCCTGGGCTTGAAATACTCTCTTCTGAAGGGGTGGGTCTCTGGAGGGTGGGTCCTTGTAGGCTGGGTTTCTGACAAGCTAGGCTGGAGACTGGCTTAATCTCTTGGGTGGAGATCTTAAGAGCTGCAGAGTGTGGATGGTGAAGATACACTAGCTCGGTTCTTCACACGCTACCTGTCTGAATGCAAGGTACCCTCCCAATGGAAAACCAGCAGGACAGTTCTACTGTTCAAGAAGGGGAGACATTCACGACATCGGCAACTATCACTCCATCTGCCTGTTGTCCGTCATCTACAAGCTGTTTACACAAGTCATCCTGAACAGGATTGGCAGAACACTAGATGAAGGACAACCATGCGAGCAAGCTGGCTTCCAGAAAGGATTCAGCACAATTGACCATATCTACACGGTAACCAAGCTCATTGAGGTTTGTAGGGAGTACAAGATGCTGCTCTGTCTCACGTTCATTGATTTAAAGAAATCCTTTGATTCTGTGGAGACTGAAGAGGTCATTGAAGCCCCTAGCCAAACAGGGTGTTCAAACCCAATACATCAAGATCCTTCGTGAGCTGTATTACTGATTCACCACCAGGATCTCACCATTCTACAAGGAAGTGATCATTGATGTCAAAAGAGGGGTCCGACAGGGTGATACCATTTCACCAAAACTCTTCAGTGCCACCCTCGAGAACATCATGTGACAATTAGAATGGAAAGGAATGGAGTGAAGATAGATGGTCGGCAACTAAACCACCTCCGCTTTGCTGATGACATCATTCAATAATACCAAACATTAGCCAAGCAGCACAAATGCTGGCTGACTTCAACCGAGATTGTGGAAAGATAGGTCTACAGCTGAATCTAAAGAAAACTATGTTCATGAAAAATGAACTAGTTCCAGAAGGCCCCATTCACTCTCAATGGAACAGACATCTCTGAATGCAGCACTTATGTGTACCTAGGTTGAGAAGTCAACATAATGAACGACCTAAAACCTGAGCTGCGCAGGAAGAAGAAGGCGGCATGGAATGCCTTCAAAGGCATCGAGGGAAATAACTAAAAGGACAAAGAACCTCCGGCTCCGGGCACATCTCTTCGACTCCACCATTCTCCCTGCATTAACATACGCCTCAGAGACCTGGGCCCTACAAAAGCAGGATGAGAATGCTATTTGGGTCTCCCAGAGAGGAATCCAAAGAGCTATCCTTGGAATATCACGCCTCACTGAAGTGAGAGAAGGAATCGGAGTTCCGACCTCCATCACTATTCCAGAATCAGGGACGCTGTCTCATTTGCCAAGGCATCGAAAATCAGATGGGCTGGACATGTAATGCGATTTGGAGACAACCGCTGGACTAGAGCCATTACCGACTGGATCCCACGGGCTGTCAAAAGATCACGTGGCTGCCCATCTACAAGATGGTCAGACTTCCTTGTCAAGACCCTGAAGGAACGGTTTGAGGCTCTTCATATTCCTGAATCAACCAGATGCCATTGGGCTACATTGGCACATGATAGGGTCCAATGGAAATGTTGCTGGCACCTGCTCGAGCAAATCGATGAATAACGGGATTCAAATAATCAAAATCAAGTGATCAAGTGATTACATTTAGATTCCATTTACCAAAAAATTTCCCAAATCTTAAATACTTTGGGGACAGACATTCTAATAATTTTGTGTAGATGCAAAAAAGTGAATACATTTAGAGTCAAAAACTTTCAGTTCTTACTAAAATTTTAGACCAGTGAAAGAAAAACTTAAGTTGTTGAGTTTGCATAAACAACAAGAGTTTCAAAAGGAAGAAACTTTATGATTTTATTTTCATAACTTTGTACAGAGGCACAAATATTCCTGAAGTTGTTTGTACCTTTATTTGTAAAACAGCCTAATTGATTTTTTTTTTAGTTTTTTATCATGTCGTATTTGATATGCCAAATGCCAGTAACAATTATAGACTTCATTCCCATGACCTGATGGAATGGTTTGAGGCTCTTTATATTCCTGGAGCCAGCAGATGCCCTTGGGCTCTACTAGCATGAGACAGGACATATGGAGATGTTACTGGTGCCCGCCCGAGCAAATCGATGATGAAGCGGAAGACAGTGATACAGTGATACTGTGATTTTTATTATACCACCGTGAGATATACAATTACAATGTTGGGGCCGGAGCGATAGCCCAGCGGGTAGGGAATTTGCCTTGCATGCAGCCGGCCTGTGTCGGCCAGGGTTCGATCCCTGGCATCCCATATGGTCCCCCGAGCACCGCCAGGAGTAATTTCTGAGAGCAGAACCAGGAGTAACCCCTCAGCATGTGGCACTGCTCTTCTACACTCTGTTTAGGGTTCTTTGTTGACATGACCTTCCCTGTCACAAATCAGATTACTTTGGTGTATATAAGGGGACTGACTTGAGGGCCCCCTGGGCCTTTTCGCTTCGGCTTTTGACTCCTGCGGCTTTTGGCTTTTGACTTTTTGCTCTTTGGCCTTTTGCTCCTTCTTCTGGGTAGGACTTATCTCGGGTGAGATCCTATCTCTTTGGTGGGAGACTTAGGCTCTTTTGTATGGTCTTAAATTCGGACCAGAGCTAGAGTTTGTTCATTATATATTGGATTGCTGTGGAAGAGCTTTTGTACTATTAAAAGCCTTTTGGGAGCTGCGCTGGACTCTGTTCCCCAGCGCAGCTCCAAAAAGGAGGTAGAAAAGAACTTCTGCCCTGACACTGTCGGGGACCCCGCGGCTTCCCCCAACACCCTCCCATAGCCTGCCTCTATGGCAGGTTCTTTATCTCTTTTCTCTCTCCCTCTCTCTCTTTTCCTTCTCTTACATATTGTGGATTGCAATACATACACTTAGCGGCCATCATGTGCAATTTTTGCCAAACAGCCTAATTTCTAAGTGATCTCTGCTTGATGACACAACTTGTCCTATTCACTGAATTGCTAACCCAGGTTTGATCCTGAGGATTGTTTTTTCTATTTTTCCCTTTTTGCTTTTTGGGTCACACCTGGCAATGCTCAAGATCTGCACTCAGGAATGACTTTTGGCAGTGCTTATGGAACCAAATGGGATGCCAAGGATCAACCCCGGGTCAGCCGTGTGCAAGGTAAATGCCCTACCCACTGTACTATATTTTTATTTTTTTCTATTTTATTTTTTGTTTTCAACCTAGCTCTAACCTTCCAGTGTTCCACACTTAGACAGAGGAATTGTCTACAGACTCAGAGGTGGCCACCCAGGCAAACATATACACACACACTTAGTTAATTCAATTCATCCTTTTGCCCCAATTGTTTCCCTGACCCATTAAGCAGGGCAGAGAAATCTGATGTGGGGCTGAGAAAGTCCCCAGGGCAAAAGTAGCTCTGCTAGTAGGAATATTGCCCCATTTTCCAACTCTTGGGGCAGACTTTGTTCCCTGTCTGTTTCATATGGAAACTGATTGATTACAGGTCTAAGCATTTCAGGTTTCACATTTGAAGTTGTCTTTTTCCCTCCTGCAGGGAGCTTAGGTTAATAGAATTGCACCCTTTCCAGTGCTAATAGGGGCACTTCCTACTCTGCTCCTACCCCACTGAAACATACAACCCTTTGTATTTAACTTTGGCCTCTCCTTTGTGCTCTTCTTCCCCATCACTCTTACCCAGGTGCAGTGATTTGCAGAGTTAGCCTTCTGATGACCTTGGGTTTTGTACTGTAAATGAAATATCACTTTACTCTTTTTTTTAAAAAATTATTTTATTATACCACCTTTAGATATACAATTAAAAAATGCTCATGTTTGAGTTTAGGTTCTACAGTGTTCCAACACCCATCCCTCCACCCATGCCCATCTCCCATCACCAATGTCCCCACCACCCTCCCCCTCCCCAGCCTGCTTCCATGGCAGGTTCTGTTATCTCCTTTCTCTCTTTCTCACACTCCTTCTTGCTTCCTTTCTTACACATTGTGTGTTGGATAACAGGTTTAGCTAGTTTGGTAACTTTGCTGTTTTGCCCACTCACAGCTTAATCTACTTAAGCCAAGATTCATTCTAATGAGACCTCTCTTCTATGTAAACACTGCTAGAGGGTGTGGCAGTTACAGAAGTCACCTTGATTGAATAACTTCTGACTTATACATCTACTAAGACTTCTATGTTTTCTAGATCGGGCACAGATCCTCTTTATACCCACTGCACCCAGCGTGGGACAGTTAGAATTCACCAGTAGACTACCACCCTGGCTACGCTGAGACTAAAGGAAGACTATAGGAAGGATCATACTAGTTTGCTCTAAGCAGGCGAGTGTGACCCTTTCAGTACACAAGAACAAGATACTCAGAATCACCCCCTGGTGCAGATAATAATAAGGACCTTGTGGGTACCATCTAGATTACATGAAGCTCATGAAGTTAAGATGTATTACTTTTATATCAGCCCCTCTCTCTCTCTCTCCAGTGTTTTACATAAGAGATGATCTCAGGATTAGTCCTTGGCAACCCTTGTTTATACCTGCAATAGTGTGTGGCACTGCTCTTCTACACTCTGTTTAGGGTTCTTTGTTGACATGACCCTCCCTGTCACAAATCGGATTACTTTGGTGTATACAAGGGGACTGACTTGAGGGCCCTTGGCCTTTTTGCTCTTGGCTTTTGACTCCTGCGGCTTTTGGCTTTCGGCTTTTTGGCTTTTTGGCCTTTTGCTCCTTCTTCTGGATAGGACTCATCTCGGGTGAGATCCTCTCTCTTTGGTGGGAGACTTGGGCTCTTTTGTGTGGTCTAAATTCGGACCAGAGCTAGAGTTTGTTCATTATATTGGATTGCTGTGGAAGAGCTTTTGTACTATTAAAAGCCTTTTTTGGAACTGCACCGGACTCGTGAGTTTTCATCTTCCCCCTGGCATCCTCGGGAGGTAGAAGAGAACTTCTGTCCTGACACTGTCGGGGACCCCAGCAGCATCCCCGCAGTCAAGACCCTGAACGAGCGGCTTGAGGCTCTTTTGTATTCCTGAAAAAAACAGATGCCATTGGGCTACACTGGCACGTGATAGCGTCAAATGGAAATATTACTGGTGCCCGCTCGAGCAAATCGACGAATAACGGGGTGTCAAGTGATCAATTTATTTATTCATTCGTTTATTTATTTATTTTTGAATATTTTATTATACCACCATGAGCTATACAATTACAAGATGTTCATGTTTCAGTTTCGGTCATAGTGTTCCAGCCCCCATCCTTCCACCTGTGCCTACTTCCCACCCCACTTCCCTCCCCCTTTCCCCAGCCTGCCTCCATGACAGGTTCTTTTTCTCCTTTCTCTCTCTCTTTCTCTCTCTCTCTCTCTCTCTCTCTCTCTCCTCACTTCCCCTTTCTTACACATTGTGGATTGTAATACATTTAGAGATTATCATGCGTATCTTTTTGCCTATATTCAATGCTATGTTCTCAGATGGTATCATCAGGGAACCTGCTTTTTAGTCTTAGAGATTCTGTAAGGAAGATGCAGTGAAAACATTTCCAGATGAGGAGAGTGAAGTGACCTTTTGCCAGCAACTAAGCACTCCAGACAGGTATTGGAAGAGAAGCTTCCAGAACGCCCCGAAGTGTTTGGTGTTGGAGGACATGTTTAGCTAATCTGGGAGCTTTGTTGTTTTGCTCACTCCCAGATTAATCTTATTTAAGCCAAGGTTCATTCTAATGAGATCTCTCTTCTATGTAAACACTGCTAGAGGGTGTGGCAGTTACAGAAGTCACCTTGATTGAATAACTTCTGACTTATACATCTACTAAGACTTCTATGTTTTCTAGATCGGGCACAGTCCTCTTTATACCCACTGCACCCAACGTGGGACAGTTAGAATTTACCAGGAGACTACCACCCTGGCTACGCTGAGACTAAAGGAAGATTATAGGAAGGATCATACTAGTTTGCTCTAAGCAGGCGAGTATGACCCTTTCAGTACATAAGAACAAGATACTCAGAATCACCCTGGTGCAGATAATAATAAGGACCTTGTGGGTACCATCTAGATTACATGAAGCTCATGAAGTTAAGATGTATTACTTTATATCAGCCCCCTCTCTCCAGTGTTTTACATAAGAGATAATCTTGGGATTAGTCCTTGGTGTAACCTTTGTTTATACCTGCAATAAGGTGTGGCACTACACTCTGTTTAGGGTTCTTTGTTGGCATGACAACCTCCCGATTGGATTACTTGGGTGTATATAAGGGGCTGACTTGAGGCCCCTTCACCTTTTGCCTTTTGGTTCCTCAGCCTTCAGCTTTTTGGCTCCTGTGGCTTTTGGCTTTTGGCTTTGGCCTTTTGCTCTTTGGCCTTTTGCTCCTTCTGGGTAGGACTCAGCTCGGGTGAGATCCTCTCTCTTTGGTGGGAGACTTAGTCTCTTTTGTATGGTCTAAGTTCGGACCAGAGCTAGAGTTTGTTCATTACATTGGATTGCTGTGGAAGAGCTTTTGTACTATTAAAAGCCATTTTTTGGAACTGCACCGGACTCGTGAGTTTTCATCTTTCTCCCGGCGTCCTCGGAGGTAGAAGACAACCTCTGTCCTGACACTGTCGGGGACCCCGGCGGCGTTCCCGACAGTTTGGGTCTAAAGAGACAGTACAGCTTTTTTGGTCACACCTGGTCCTGCTCATGGATTCCCCCCTGGCTCTGCACCCAGGAATTACTCCTGGCAGTGCTCAGGGGACCATATAGGATGGCGGGGATCAAGACCAGGTTGGATGCATGCAAGGCAAATGTTCTACCCACTCTACTATGGCTCTGGCCCTCAGCCCCTTAGATTTTGAAGGATTTTCCAGAAACTGCACCCATTTATGTTCCTACCAGTGGAACAGAGTTGCTTTTCTCCACATCCTTACCAATACTTGTTCCCAATATTTTTAATATTCTTGCTGTTGGGAGATATTTCATTGTGGATTAGATTTTAATTTCCCTAAAACTAAGTCATATTGAGGTTTTATTTCCCATATGTCTATGGGTCACTTGTATGTTTCCTTTGGAAAAGTGTCATTTGAGATATTTTGGTTCAGTTTAAAAATTGGGTTGCTTGCTTTTTATATAGTGAAGTTGGAAGTTATTTATATAGTGTAGATGTCTGGGGCCGGAGCAATAGCACAGTGGGTAGGGCATTTGCCTTGCATGAGGCAGACCCGAGTGTGATCCCCAGCATCCCATATGGTCCCCCTGAACACCTCAGGAGTAATTCCTGAGCAAAAGAGTGAGCCAGGAGTAACCCCTGAGCATTGCAGGGTGTGACCCAAAAAGCAAAAAACAAAACAAACAAAAAAGAAACTGTGAGTAAATAGATTAAATCCAGCTCCTGGCACAGGTTCTCCCTGCATTAACATATGCCTCAGAGACCTGGGCCCCTACGAAAGCTAGGATGAGAACGCTATTTAGGTCTCCCAAAGAGGAATCGAAAGAGCTATGCTTGGAATATCATGCCTCACTCACGTGAGAGAAGGAATCGGAGTTCTGACCTCCGTCGTTCCAGAGTCAGGGACACTGCCTTGTTTGCCAAGGTGTTGAAAAATCAGATGGGCTGGACATATAATGCGATTTGGAGATGACCGCTGGACTAGAGCTGTTACCGACTGGATCCCTCGGGACATCAAAAGATCACGTAGCCACCCACCTACAAGATGGTCAGACTTCTTCATCAAGACCCTGAACCAACGGTTTGAGGCTCTTCGTATTCCTGAAGCAAGCAGATGCCATTGGGCTACACTGGCACGTGATAGGGTCAAATGAAAATGTTACTAGCGCCCACTCGAACAAATCAATAACGGGATGTCAAGTGATCAAGTGAAATAGATTAAATAAACAGCAAAGCTCCCAAGCTAGTTAGGCCTGTCATCCAACAGCAGAGTGCTTCCGTTTTCATCAGAATTACTTTGAATTATTTTTCTTGGTTCTTTGATATATCTATTCTATTTTAGAATGATCTGTTCTTTTCCTTTTAAAAGTACTACTGGTTATTTTGGTTGGAATTGAATGGACTCTTCAGATTGTTTTAGGTAATGTGGTCATTTTTTTGTTTGGGGGTCACACCCAACTACGCTCAAGGCTTGCTCCTGGCTCTGTGCTCAGGGACCACTCCTAGGGTTCAGGCGATTGATTATATGGGGTGCCAAGAATCAAGGCTGGATTGGCTACATGTAAGGAAAATGCCCTACCCGCTGCACTGTCTCTCAGGCCCCAGGCAATGTGATCATTTGTTTCCCCCAATTTATGAGTACAGGATCTTTGTGCCTTTTCTAGTTCTTTCAGTAATGCTATAGTGTACAGTGTCTTTTATTTCCTTTTGATAGGAACTCCCAAGTGTTTCATGTAATTGTAAATGGAATTGCTTTAATTTCACCTTTCTCAAACTATAGAATTGCAACACACATCTGTAATTCTGACACTTTACTATTTAGCATCTTATTGGCTTTAATTTGTTCATTGTAACAGAATTGTGGTCTGTGTCCACAGGCAGAGCCCACTCCAAGAAATCCCCCTATAAACATCTATAATAATGTGCAGCTATAAAGAGAACCCCCCTTTATGGGGCTTGTGCCAGGGACAGGTGTTTTTGGTTTTTGGTGGCTGGGAGTCCACCGGTGCTTTTTTTTGGGGGCATACCTGGCAATGCTCGAGTTACTCTTGTTTCTGCACTCAGGAATTATTTCTGGCAGTGCTCAGGGAACCATATGGGATGCCGGGGATTGAACATGGGTTGGCCGTGGCAAGGCAAATGCCCTACCTGCTGTGCTGTCCCCCTTTTGTGTCACACCGGCAATGTTCATCAGCTACTCCTGGCTCTGCACTCAGGATTTACTCCTGGCGGTGCTTGGGAGACCATATGGGATGCTGGGGATCAAACCAGAGTCGGCCGAGTGCAGGGCAAATGCCCTCTCCTGCCCCTGCGCTTTCTTTTGCCCACCCTGGCATCTGTTCACTTTCTAGGCTGGACAGACCTGAGTATGGCCACAGTTGGTAGGCGGCGCAGGAGTACCCATGGCCCAATTGGGCACCTCCCAAAGCAGCCAATACTCTGAGTTGCATCATTCTGTTCCGCTTATAGCCCCAACCATGCTTTTGCTCAGGATAAATAGCAGTTAAGATTCCAGTCTTAGGTTCCAGGGACTCATATTACCAAGCTTAAGAAAAAAAAAGTACCACTATGAATCTAAGTGGGCCTGAAACTTTGGGCACTCAACTTCCACAGGATGGCCGGGAAGTTCTCTGGGCTCCAGGCCTAGCAGGTGGACCTAGCACTGAGAGTTGGTGTGTGCACTAAATGCCGGCGTTCAGAGGCAAGAATAGAGCTCTTCACTCCATTAGCATGAGTTTCTGGGCATTACATGCTATCTTCTCACTAGCATGTAGGAGTACAATGCTTAAAGCTACTCTGAGGTCATTGCTGATGGGTTCTGGGGAACCATATACAATGCCAGGGACTGAATCTAGGCCTGCCTGCGTGCAAGACACATGTTCTAGCCACCACTTCTCTCCAGTCTTAAAAGCATTAGACAACTTTGTTTAAATGTGTCCAGACTGGCAGAAGTTTGCATTTGAGTTCTACCTGGGTGGCAAAAGCAACACCAGATTTTCCAGAAACATCAAAACCACACTCAGCAGCAAGTGCAGTTCAAGTATCTCAAGGGCAGGAGCAACTGATTCAGGGAAACACGAGACAATCTCACTGTGTTAAGAAAACCCCAGGACAGCACCCATGTAGGCCTCCACAGCACTGACTGGGCCAGCAGAAAAGTCCAATCCCCAAGCCCAGCCTAGAGCTCTCCAGTGAGAAATGCTGGGGTGCAGGGTGTCCAGAAATAGACAATGAAAATTCTGGACTGGGGGCTGGAGTGATAGGACAACAGGGAGGGTATTTGCCTTGCACATGATGTACCTGGGTTTGATTCCTGGCATCCCATATGGTCTCCCAAGCACAGCCAGAAGTAACCCCTGAGCATCACTGGGTATGACTCAAAGTTAAAAAAAAAACTAAAAACCAAACCCCCTCCCCTAGCTTGACCTAGTCCTCACATGGAACACAGCTGTGTTTTAAAAAAAAAATTATTATACCACCATGGGATAAACAATTACAAGGCTGTTCATGATTGAGTTTCAGTGTTCCAGCACTCTTCCCAATACCAATATCCCCAGATTCCTTCCCCAAGCCTGCCACTATGGCAGGCACTTTTCTTCTCTTACACGTTGTGGCTCACAATACATACATTCAGGGATTATGTAATATCCCTTTGCCTATGTCCAATGCTCAGCTCTCTTCTGGCGTCACCATTTCCAGCAATTACTAGTACACTGGTGCTGTCTCTATCACACCTAACTTCTGACCCCCCACACACTTGTGGTAGATTCCAACCACTGACAAGTCCTTCTGGACCATGTTTTGCCTGGCCTTGGATATTAGACTTACATTTTTAAATATTCTGCAAATGAATGTAGTCATTCTATATCTGCCCTTTTCCTTCCAATTTCACTAAGCACCATATTCCGTGACCATCCGTTTATAGGCAATTTCATAACTTTGTTTTCCCTAACAGCTGCACAGTATTCCATTATGTAGATCTAATAGTTTCTCTACCTAGTCTTCTGTTCTCAGGTTACTTCCATATCCTGGCTACTGTGAATAGTGCTGCTATGGACCATAGACATGCCAATGTCTGTGCTGTGTTTTTGAGTTTCCATGGTATATTCCCAGGAGTGGTACTGCTAGGTCAAATGGGAGCTCAATTTCTGGTTTTTGAAGGAATGTCCATGTTTTCCAAAAAGGCTGGACCAGTTAACATTCCCACCAACAATAGATTAGACCTTTTCTCCGTGCATCCATGCCAGCACTGGCTGTTCTTGTTCTTTTGGATATGTGCCAGTCTGTGGCGTGAGATGTGTCTCGTTGTGTTGAGCTGAACCTAATTAGTGATAAAGAGCATTTATTTCATATGCCTTTTGACCATTCAAATTTAAGTTTCTGTTCATTTCTTCTCATTTTTTGATGGGGTTGGCTATATATCTTGGATATTAACACTTTTTATCATATGGGCATTGGGTGAATACTCTTTCCACTCAGTGGACATCTTTGTTTTTCTTTCTTTTTTGGGTCACACCTGGCGATGCTCAGGAATTATTCCTGGCAGTGCTCAGACAACTATATGGGATGCCGGGATTGAACCCTGGGAGGCTGCGTGCAAGGCAAACGACCACCCTCTTGCTATCGCTCTGGGCCCTCAGTGGGCATCTTTGTATCTTGGTCATTGTTTCTTTTGAGGGGCAGAAGTTTTTTAGTTTCATGTAGCCCCATATGTTTATGGGACTAAACATATGTCCCTTTGAAGATGCCTTTAGCTTCAATGTTGTGGAGGATTTTGCCTATGTGTTCTTTTATGTACTTTATGGATTCAGGTCTTTATGGATATTGAGATCTTTAATCCATTTTGATCTGACTTTTGTGCATGGCGTTAGATAGGGGTCTGAATTCATTTTTTTACAAGTAGTGCTGGATCTTTTTGTAACAATCAGCTGAGATGCCTTTTTTGGCAAACAGCAAAAAGAATGTTACTGGAAATTCTTTTGTAGGAAGATGAGTCAGATCACTTGTTTTTCACAGAAGTTTCAAAAGGGCAGAGAAACAGCCAATAGTCAAGTGTCACTTGGACTTATCAGATAAAGAATAAAGGACATAAGCCTGGTTCTAATCTCTGGATGTTCTAAGATCTGACTTATGGTGATCAGAAGCTGGAGCCGAGAGGCATCTCCATGGAAGGCCGCAATGCTGACAAGCTTATGACTGCATAGTCAACACCAGGCTGAATGAAAGAAAAGCTTGAAATAAGTAACAAGGCAGCAATTTATAAGTTGTCCAACACTTCCTAAAGATCAGAGTAACTTCAGGTATCTTCCAAGACAAAACCAGTGGAAGAATTCAAGTACTATGAAGTCTGCATTATTCAAAACAGTGCATTGCATGATTCCAAGTATCTTCAAGGCCTTCAGGAAAATATTTGAGACCCTCATTCACCAAGTCTACTCAGATAAGCACTCCAGGCAGCTTTCCTGTACATCTCTGCTGTTTCTAGACGATTAGCAGCTGCTATTATGCCCCGCCAACAATGATGATATCAGAACCTCGTTTGCCAATAACTTCTTCTGGGCTAGTATATTGTTGCCCCAGATTATCTCCTGCAAAATTAAAAAAAAAAAAGTGAATTTTATAGTTGTCAAAGGAATAGTGGAGCGGGTAAGGCACTGGCCTTGCATGCAGCAGATTTGAGTTCAATCCCGGCATCCCATAAGGTCTCCTGAGCTCCACCAAGAATGATTCCTGAGTGCAGAGCCAGGAATAAGCCCTGAGCACTGCCAGGGTGGTGTAAAAACAAGAACAATGAAATAAAGAAAAAACTTTAACAAAATGCAAAAATCAAACTCTGTACTGTGACTTTTCTGAAAAAGTGCATGTTCTTGCTCTTTACTCCCTTTCTAAACATAGGCTGCCACCAGGGAGAAGTATGCTAACCACCTCTTGTCAGAGTCTAATGTGAGAATACCTATGGACAATAAAGACAAAGGAAATGTCTACAATTCCAAGAAAGGTTCAGTACAACATACAGGCAAATACAAATCAGCCTCTCAACTGAAGGAAACTGCGATGCTGTTGGAGAAGGCATGAAGAGAAAGCTATATGTGGCTCTGACCAATTCTGCCTAGGCACGGAGATACCCACCCTCCCTTGAAGGGTATGCTTCAAAAGCAGGAAGCCATCAACGTACACTTCAGCGTGAAGCTATTTAGGACACATGTAGTACTGGATTAAACCAGAGTCAGAACAGATAAGTTGTTTGGGTATAATGGATAAAGACCAAGTGATATGAATTTTGCTTTTTTTTCTGGGTAGTTTGGGCTACACCTATCCACACTCAGGGATCACACGCCATACTGAGGAACTTGAAATGGGGTCAGCTTTGTACAAGGCAAGCGCATTAACCTGGTACCATCTTTACAGCCCACTTTATCAATTATTATCCTAAAATAGATTACAAGTTAGTTTGCATGTTTTAGTCAGTATCGCCAGGTCAAAGGGTTCATACCTTACTGTTTTAAACAACAGTAAATATAGTATTTATGTAGGGCAACCCCTGCAGCCTAGGGGTCACTCTCACTGGGTGATGTTTAGGTGCTCAAAACCAGTGGCTGGGAGTAGAGTCTGTGTGTGTATGCACTGGAGATGACGTAGTTCTAGGAAGCGAACTCAGGAGTCTTGAACATGCTCCAATCCTTTGGAACTTTATCCTTGGCCCCTGAACACCTTACACATGTACACACTCTCAAAAAGAAAAAGAAGAAGATGCTGGAGCTTGAACCCAAGTAGGTCCTGCCGGCTGCGCTATTGCTCCGTGCCCCCTCCCAATTTTTCTGTTACACTCTTGTAAGAGACAGAAATTATCTGATTTGCAAGAAACACTGTAAGATGAGGAAGAGTAGGATATAAATTCCCACACCCAGGGAAGCCTAGGGAAAGCTTCAAAACCTTCCGAGAGGGTGAGCATTTGTTTAGGATCATCCTACACTAACACATTAAGTTTTAGTTTACTCTAGCTGACTCAGATATATAGATACATTTCGGAAAGATAGCAATTGCATAGATTTACCTCCTGCTTCTAACTGAACTCCTGGAGTCAAGTGAAGAAATTCGGGTTTCATGCATACTCGGGAACCAGAAATGAAACCAATCACAAATTCAGGATGTTCCTCAGCCATATCGACCTAAAATAAAATGTTAACAGGACAGATTATTTAAGAATTACACAGAATGGCAGTTCTCCAAAAACAGAAAAATCAACTATTTAAGAAAATTCTGTTATTCTACAAATATGCCTTTCCATCTTGATGAGTTCTATATTCTCATCTAAAACAGGAACTCACAAGAATCTAGACTTGCTCCGTTGTGACCTGAGATAATGGTATCTATGTGCATCTAACACCAAAATGCTGAATATGGGAGACACAGATACAGTTCAGTGGGTAAATTCCTTCCATGCAGCAGCCAAGGTCACTCCCTGGCACTACATATGATCTCCCAACCACCACCAGTAGTGATCCTTGTGCACAAAGTCAGGAGAAAGCCCTAAGAGCACAGCCAGGTATGGTCCACAAACAACCCCTTTCCCCAAAGAAAGCTGAGCAAGTACTTCTTTTTTAATACTTGGGAATACTCTGTAATATCTACCTACTTCTAAAATAAGAATTTGAAGGTAAAAGGAAGTTGACACTAGAGGCAGGATTGGTGTTGGAACACTGTATGCATGAAACTCAACTGCAGTAACTTTGTAAATCCGTGCCTTAAAAAAAAAGTCTAAAAATGGGGCCGGAGCGATAGCACAGCGGGTAGGGCATTTGCCTAGCACGTGGCTGACCCAGGTTTGATCCCCGACATCTCATATGGTCCCCCGAGCACCGCCAGGAGTAATTCCTGAGTGCAAGCAATAAATGAATGAATGAATAAAATGTTAGGGTTTTAAAAAAGTATAAAAATGGATTTGAGGTGATTCCTCAATACATTAAAATACTATGAACCACATTTAAGACTTTCTGTTTCTCCGGACTGGGTATTAAACCATGAGAGTCACTGTGAAAAACAGTCACACTGGCAAGAGTTAATCGTCTCAACTCCATCTCTCTCCCCTTCTCCAACATTTGATATTAACCGATCCCCCAACTTTGACATACCACCCCACATTCATACAAGCTTCTCCCCTAATACTTTATATGGTATTCCCGAGAGTCAAGAATACACTATTCTGTGCCACATAAAATACAATCACTTACTAACGAGTGATCTGTCCTTCCGACCTAGACCCCCAAATGTCAAATATTAACAGACTCATAGATCTGCTGCTTCTGGGAATAGAAAAATTAGCTAAGTATCATTAAGATGGGTTAAAAGTTAGTGCTGGAGCTATGTGTTCTTCACAGTTCCATGGAGCCTTCACACTAATATGCAAAAATTAGTTTCCATGGCATTATAAACAATAAACCCTAAGACCCCGATAACAAACCCAGAGATATGAGACCTTCCTTTGGGGGCACACTGGTAGTGCTTAGGGAAATTTATGCCGTGCCTAGATTTGAACCACTGTCAATGCCAAGCACAAGGAAAAGAGTGTCATCACTTTTATACTACCTCTGGCCCAAAGAAAGAGGACTAAAAAAAAAAAAAAAAAACTAGGTCATTTTGTTCTGGAATGTAAGAGTAGAGTGGGCGTTAACAATTATGGTATTACAAGACCTTCTAAGTAATGGCAAACATTCAGGAGGAAACCAAGTGTCTGGACTCCAGTCACTATTTCCACACATAGCACAATTCCAAAGAAAAAGATAAAGGCCCTTCAGGTGAGTGACAGTCATGGCCAATGCATCTCAGGACTGGAAAGACAGAGCGAAACTATCTTCAATGTAGCAAGGAGCTCTTCAATGATTTATTTTCCATTTTTTTGGGGGGTGGGGGAGCTGTGGCTCAAGGCTCTAGAAAGGAGCTTTACAATTTGTTCTCTGGGTTTTGTGGAGATTTACTTTACCTTTCTGTGTCGGCCTCTTGAAGCATTGGTTAACCTTAAAAGAGCACAAGACAGGGCGAGAGTGCTCTAACTCAAGGTGTGCTAGAAGACTACAGGAACAGCAGGGAAGCACAGGCACACCCAGATGACTGCATAACGCACTGGAGTTCTGTCAAGGGTATAAAGGAAACCTTAGGTGCCCACCAACAGCTATACAGAACACTATGACCAAGGACACTAATTAACTGGTGTAACTGTCTGACCGCACTAATAGTAGCGGATGGGGGTGTAGCAGAAGTTCCATATTCCAGAATTAAGATGACCCTCCCGGTGACACATAGCTTCGCAAGGCTTTCTCTTGCTGCCACTTACCGCTGCTCTTGTGTAGCTCCCTGTGGCCAAGGAACCTGCTGAGCTCATTTCCGCGATGAGCAGACAGCCCCGATTCAAGGGCAGGCCTACTTCTTCCAGACCTTTCACAACTCCCGAGCCTGGGACCACATGAGCATTTACTACATCTGCCCAGGAAGCTATTTTAAAGACACCACCTAGGGAGGGAGAAAATATATCCTATTTTCAAACAAAGAATATTACATTTCTGTCTAGCCAAGCAACTACTTCATACAAATACCCTAACATATCCATACACTACTGAAGTACTTTCAAAATCTTAGTGGCCATCAACTGACCTTCAGCTGACCCATTTGGTTCCATCTGAAAAATCTGTCCACCTAATTAGCTAGCTGAACATTCAAAATGTAAAAATTTAAAAATTAAAACTTCTGGGGCAAGAGCGATAGCCCAGCGGGTAGGGCGTTTGCCTTGCATGCGCCGACCTGTGCTGGCCCAGGTTCGATCCCCAGCATCCCATATGGTCCCCCAAGCACCGCCAGGAGTAATTCCTGAGTGCAGAGCCAGGAGTAACCCCTGAGGGTCACCGGGTGTGACCCAAAAAGCAAAAAATAAACAAACAAACAAATAAATAAAACTTCTGGGGCCGGAGAGGGAGAGATAGCACATCGGGTAGGGAGTTTGCCTTGCACGTGGCCGACCGGGTTCGATTCCAGGGATCCCATATTGTCCCCAAGGTGCCGCCAGGGTAGGAGTAACCCGTGAGCATCACCAGGTGTGACCCAAAAAAGCAAAAAAAAAAAAAAAAAAAATAGAACTTCTCTATCACTGATACCAGCACCAAGACTGTTTTTGCAGGTAACCAAAACTTAATCTTGAGATGACAAGCTTTCACCTGGATTGACTCAGGTTTAATCCAGTAATCCTGTGCAAGGATCTCAATATTTTATTACCTCTCAAACATACTCATTCCCTAGCTTTTATTAGCTCTCCCATTTTTATCCTACAATTGTATTCATTTTACTTTACTGGTGAAGCAAGGCAGTTCTGTTGAAACTTACTTCTCTGAGGGAAGAGAAAGATGAAGTATGTGTTAAAGGGAGAACATGAGCCCGAAGTGCAAACGTCATTTTAATCGCTAATGTGATGTGACCCATTATCAGAAAAGCAGGTGCCTGCTGATAGCTGAGAAGCAGGACGAGACACCCCAAAGACTCGGAGAGAGAGGCCCAAAAATAACCCGAGTTTAGACAAAGCTTTCAGCCATTGCTCTTTCTGGTTGCCAAATAGAAAAAATTTTACCATTCAAGGCTAATAGCAAGTATCTGGCTTTAGTACTAAAATTACGTTTGCTTGGCTAGAAGGCGCCAATTAATGCAGGATATTACATATAACAATTTTACCTGGACTTAAATTTGGGACTGTTCCCTGCAGATTAAAAAGGCTCTTCAGAAGTTGACACTGAGATAGATGCTGCAACATTGTATGTCTAAACCTCAACTATGAATAACTTTATAAATCATGGTGCCTTAATAAAATTATTTTTTCAAAGGAGGTTGAGGTGAAAAAAATAAAATAAAAAGGCTCTTCAATCTGGCTTGCAAGACTTTCTGTGTAATCTTTCAGCCAGCTACACTAACTTGAATACCTTAATGCCTTATATTAAGGGAAAAATTAAGTTAACTCAAAAGAAATCTAAAATGTTTAAAAATATGGTAAGAGGCCCAATAAGATTAATTAAAAATGCTTTAGGTGTATGAGAAATATGAGTAGAAAGAACAGGGTAGACCAGGCCCTAAGCGACAGTATAGCAGGTAAGGGTGCTTTCCTTGCACATGCTTAACTCAGGTTCAATCCCCGCCAGAAGCCCCAAGCAGTGACGGGTTGGCCCCAAAACAAAAGAACGTGAGGCCTACATGTCCTGAATCCCAACTCAACAAAAATTATGTAGTATTTTTTCTGTGAGAAACAAAACTTATAACTCTTATTTATTTTTTTTTTTAACTTTACTTTTTGGGTCACACCAGGCAATGCTCAGGGGTTACTCCTGGCTCTGCACTCAGGAATTACTCCTGGCGGCATTCGGGGACCATATGGGATGCCGGGATCGAACCCAGGCTGGCACAGGCCGGCCACGTGCAAGGCAAAAGCCCTACCCACTGAGCTATCGCTCCGGCCCCTTTATTTATTTTCATTGCTTCTTTCCCTGAATTTTTTTATTCTCCAAACTAGAACCCACTGAATTTGCTTGGGCCAAGAGCTGGCACTGGTCTGCTGAGGAACCTTGTCTTCTATTTTTATTTTTTTTGGGGGAGGAGATTTGGGACACCCAGCAGTGCTCAGGAGTTACTTTATGGCTATGTTCAGGAACCAGTCCTGACAGGCTCAGGGGACGACATGAAATGCCTGGAATCACACTCTGGTCAGCTGTGTGCAAGGCAAGTGTCCTACCCAGAACACTTAGGCTGCACTATGCAATTAGCCCAGCCCAAGGAAGATGTCCTTTGGCACCCATGTTCCTACTCCATTTTAATCAGGAAGTTCAAGCTAATGACTTCATCTGAGGACGGGTAACTAATAAAGGGAATCTATAGCCCATGCATGAAGTGTGCCTACCTAAGAAGTCAAGAGAAGAACAAGCAGAGTTGAGATGAAGAGGAAGCAAGTCCAAAAGACACTTCAGCTCAGGATCCAACCATGTCTGAAGCATATTCACGTTCAGATGATGTGAGCCAACATATTTCTTTTCCCTTCAGCTGGATTGCCACTGCACGCAGATTCCGGAATACTTACCTTCATACTGCTTTTTTACTGTGCTTCCTATATCTGCAAATTTTCGGTCTTCAAATATTAAGAACTCATGGCGCTGTGCCAGAGTTGCTAACTCCTTCATCACATCCAGAGTGAAATCATTCAAGATATCTACATGAGTCTTGAGCATACAGATGCTGGGTCCCAGAGCATCTGCCAGACGCAGCAGCTCCCTGGCCTCGGAGACATCAGCAGACAGGCACAGATTGGTCTCCTTCTTCTGCATAAGCCTGAGGAGCTTTGATGCCACTGGATGGATGCTGGGCAGCTCTGCCCGTGCGCCAAAGCTGAGTTCTCTGGGGGGCTTTCTTCACAGAAGCGAGCGAACCATTACAATCCGCTGCCACAAAAACATTCTCCCGAATAAATCTTTTCACTCTCTCAACCATGTCACAATCAATTTTTTTTCTGTTGCTCAAGAATCTCCAGCATTCTGGACAACGTGCACACTGAGTGGAGACGAATCCCTTGCGCCTCCAACTTGCCCTTGCCTCCTTGCTCTCTGTCCAAGAGCACGACGGCATCAGTTACCTTCAAGCCCTCCTTTTAAGCACCTCAACAGTTTCCAAAACACTAGAGCCACTGGTGACAACATCTTCAATGACCAAGCAAGTTTCTCCTGCATTTACAGCCCCTTCCACAAGGCGTTTGGTACCTAGGAAAGAATACAAATTTAGGTATTTGTTGAATAACTTGCTTACTTTTTAACCCTGAATTTTTTGCATTGCTGATGGGGGGATTCTTTTCCTCTAAAAGTCTTTTGCATATGTATATAAGGAATTTTGTTCTTGTATAGACACAAAAGGAGAGTGAGGGAAGCGTATCTGTGAGTTAGTTTGACTCTGAATTGATTGCTCCTGGGCTTCCATCATATTTTCCAAGTATAAGCCTCAGAACTATTTAGATAGGATCTAATTCCTTATTCCCCTTCTAGGAGGGACTTGATGATACCAGGAAAAGAGCCACCCCTCGAAATGGGACTGTTTTTAGAAGTTCTGCTCTGATCCAAAAGATTAGAGCAAGGCCAGAATCAGCTTTGTTCTGACAAGCTGTGAATGGCTTTTCAGTGGAAAGAGCACTTCAATGCCCTGGAGCAAAACAGATTGGAGACAGGCCCCTGAAGGGGAGGAAAGATCAATCTGGCATGGGGGAACTCGGTTTGGATCAGACATGATATCCCCATATCATGCCTCTCTTTACTGTGTTTATATATGAAAACTAGATACAATATTAAATGACTGCTTATTATTTGAGAAGAGCTGTGCACTGCATTAGCATTTCTTAAATTTGGGCCACAGGGGTGGTCCTTGGGCATTTGCTCGGTAAGAGAGCGATAGTCCAGCAGGTAGGGCATTTGCCTTGCATGTAGCCAACCCGGGTTCAATCCCGGCATCCCATATGGTTCCCCACGCAGTGCCAGGAGTGATTTCTGAGCGCAGAGCCAGGAGTAACCCTGAGCATCTCTGGGAGTGACCCAAAAAGCAAAAAGAAAAAGAAAAAGAAAAAGAAAAAGAAAAGCAAGCTGGTTTTGACCTTTAGTTACGCCCCTGCCCCTAGCCTGTGCATAGGATTTAGCCTCTTGTGTTTGGGGGTTACACACACGTGTATGTGTGGGTGTGCACATGGTCAGTGTGAGTCTGTTGGCCAGTGTGGCGGTGCCAGTGTGCATAGCAGTTGGTGTGGAGTGAAGTTGGAAGAAGTAAAAAGCTTTTGGATTCCCTAAACTGGACTTGCAGCTCTATTTTCATTGGCCTATGGGGACAGTCATCAGCCTTGAGAGTGACCAGGGAAGTCGAAGGACCTTGATACTGCTGGGGACCCCAGACAGCCCAAATGGTATTTATTTCGGCCTACCCAAGATGCACCCTGCAGTGCAAAGCTGCTGTGTACTGATAAAGAGATGGCTATTCTAATCTAGGTTCTGAGTACCGACTATGGAACTACTCTATTTTGAATGACACACCACTGTGCCCTGATGACCACTTTATTTAATATCTCCATATCCCGTATGACACACACAGACACACACACACTATAGTGCGTTACTTAATGTGCTTATGATCAAAATTCTAAGTCTGGTGATTCTTTGGCAAGACTACCCAAGTCAAGGAAATTTATGAAACAAAGAATAAATAATCCAGTATAATTAATGAGCTCATACAATACCTATCAACCCCACATTCAGCTGTGCAGTTCCAGTTTAAAAAGTGACTTAATAGGGGGCCAGAGATAGTATAGCAGGGAGGGTATTTGCCTTGCACAAGGCCACCCAAGTTCAATTCCCGAGTGCAGAGCCAAGAGTAATCCCTGAGCATCGTTGGGTGTGACCCAAAAAGCAAAAATAAAACAAAATAAAAATAAAAGTGACTTAACAAGTTGTACAAGGCATAATTTAAAGGATCTCTGAAGAACACACAAGGTAAATTATTACTGCCAACAAGGAAAAATTCTAATAGTATAAAGCTACAGACCAACCAATTCTTATATTACTTTTTACTCTACCATAATCCTTCGTTTCTTTTCTTCTAATAAGCATTGGAATTTTGTTGGTTGAAGAAATGACTGTAGCTAGCGGTAAAGCTGTATAAGGCACTCCACACACAGTGTCAAAACTTATCCCTGCATTTTGGGCCGTTTGGAATAAAATCTGTGCCACCTGCAAGAAAATAAACATGTACACTATTATTAAAGGGATGTAAAAATCACATAATATAACAGTAAACCACTGTCGGGGAGCTGCTGAGGTCAGGACAGAAGTTCTCTTCTACCTCTAAGGCGGTCAGCGAAACAAATGAAAACTCACAAGTCTGGCGCAGTTCCAAAAGGTGGTAGAACAAGTTCTACCACTGCAATCCAATATAATGGAAGACCTCTAGCTCTGGTCAGAACTTAGACCATGCACGAGGGCCCAAGTCTCCCACCAAAGAGGATCCCACCAAAGAGAGTCCCACCAAAGTGGATGCAGTACCTCAAGTCAGTCCCCTCATCCTAACTTCAGGGAGGGTCCTGTCAACAAAGATCAACTAAACAGCTTCCAGAGAGTAGAAGAGTGTAGTAGGGTGGTGCCACACTCTACTACAGGTCTAAATAAATGATTATGTCAAGGGCTAATCCCTTCTTCTGAGAATATTTCTTATGTCAAAACACTGGAGGGGGCTGGTATAAAGTAACACATCTTACTTTCATAGGCTTCATGTAATCTGGATGGTATCCACAAGGTCCTTCTTATTTATTATCTGCACCAGGGTGATTCTGAATATCTTGTTCTCTGTATACTGAAAGGATCACGCTCACCTGCTTGAGGGCAAACTAGTATGATCCTTCCTATAATCTTAAACAATTGTCTCAACATAGCCAGGGTGGTAGTCTCCTGGTAAATTCTAACTGTCCCACGCTCGGTACAGTGGGTATAAAGAGGAGCTGTGCCCAATCTAGATAACAAGGAAGTCACAGTAGACATAAAATGATAATTCAGAAGTCACTCATTCAGAATCAAGGTGACTTCTGTAACTGCCATACCCTCCATCAGTGTTTACTCAGAAGAGATCACATTAGCATGGACCCTGACTTAAGACCATGTAAAGAGATTAAACTATTAGTAGATAAAACAGCAAAGCTCCCAAGTCACCCAGGCCTGTCATCCAGCAAAACCACAATAATCCTGTACAAATGCTTTTACCCATTATAAATTATACAGCAAGTAAGGCATTTGTCTTATACCTGGCGCTACCGAATTTGGTCTCCTAAGCCCTCCAAGAGTGATCCCTGAATGCAAACAATTCTGACACCAGCAAGAGAATTCACCAAATACACTTAAGGGGTTGGAGGCAAGCTTAGCCAAACAGCCACAGACTGGAGCCTACCCCCCCAGTCTCCCCAAAGCCAAATTACAGCTGAGACTCTGTGCTAAAGATGGGTGGAGTACGGTGGGTAAGGTGCTTGCTCTGCACACAGCTCACCCCAGGGCAACCCCCCAGACCCACACATGACCCCCCCCCAGCACCACCAGCACGATCCTCTACACACAGCCAGGCATGACCCCCAAACCAGAGGTTTCCAGGATATCTTCCTCAGATCTCATTACTTTGCTGGAACTCACCCAAATCAAGAAACCTATCTGGTGACCAAACAGTGGTCCAACATCTGCAGGGGTAGCAGGGCTGGAAACCATTACACTAGTATTATAAAGAAATCCTTTGCAATAAATTTAAAAAATGCTGTTTTCCTCAAATCTCATCATTCACCTGGAAGCTCTGCAGCCTTTCCTTTGGGCTGTATTTGATAATTCACCATATGAACAGACCAACGGTCTCACTGGTCACAGGCAACTGACTCTTAACTGGCCCCTCTCCAAGGAAGCAGGGAGCCAGGACAGGTCACAACCTATAATATGTAAATTGATTTCCACAGCATGTAGCACCACCTCCCTCTCCTAAAATTATTCTTATAAACCACAATATTACACTGACCGCAACGAACACATAAACCAATACTTCAAACTGTTCATTATGATGACATCTCTCTGGGGTGGGCAAGAGAGCTCCAGGGCACACCTTGCATGCTCAAGGACCAACTCCCTACCCCCAGCACTGCCAAGCCTGATGCCGAATAATGGCTGGCAGTGCCATGGGAAATGCACACGGAGCATTGCTTGGGAGGCCACCCAAAAGAAATATTCCCAAATGGAGATATTTGTGCTTAATGCCACCAAGGTTAGTACCATGCCTTTTCAATTCTCGAAATGCCCACAAAACTGCCACCAGCAAGGCAGTCTGCAGAAGGCACTGGCCTTCCCCTGATGGAAAAGAGCTAAGCCCAGTCTCTCGAAACACATGGTACAAAACCTTCCATCTGATCGATTTTCTCTCATGGGCTTTTTACTTGCTAGACGCCAGGCAACTAGATTTTTCTTGAACTTTTTTTTTTTTTTTTTTTTTTTTTTGCTTTTTTGGGTCACACCCGGCAAGGCTCAGGGGTTTCTCCTGGCTCTGCACTCAAGAATTACTCCTGGCGGTGCTCAGGGGACCATATGGGATGCCGGGGATCGAACCCAAGCCAGCACAGGCCAGCCGCGTGCAAGGCAAACGCCCTACCCGCTGGGCTATCGCTCCGGCCCCTTTCTTGAACTTCTTAATACCGCTACGTAGATTACTTAAATCTTCCCTCTACTAAATGTGCACTGCTTTGCACAAGTATAGAGCAAATAAAAAAGTCCAAATCAAGCCACTGTATCTAGCGCTGGAAATCGGAAAAGACACTTGCTAACGAAAACGACAAAACGCCACAGGTGCAAAATCCAGGCCCTCGTTCCAAGCAGCAGCCCTCTCCAACATTTCAGCCGCCACTCAAACTTCCACCCGCTTACACCTTCTCCTTTGCTCCCCGAGTCTGTGCGGAGGTGAAATGCACCTTCTCGACAGACGCGAGGCCCTGGCAGCACGTGGCTGCTCTCGCGGGCTCGAGCTGCCGTACCCGGAACCCCCGGAAGACCACAGGGAGGGCCCGCCTGGCTCCTGCACCCACCCACGGCCCAGGCCTGCGCCCTGCACCCGGCACCCTTGGCTCCCGCGCCCACCCAACGGCCCAGGCCGGTGCACCCAGGGCACCTGTTCCCACCATCCAGCCGTCTGCCGTCCCCCCATACCTGATTCAGAAGACGGGGCCGAGACACGATGCCCCTCAGATCTATGTAGACCGGGGACGCCAACCCGCTCTTCAGCACGAAGTTCCCAAACTTGAAAGCCTGCACTTCGTACAGGTCCGTCACCAAGGCGCCCAGAGCCGAGTCCGCGACCGCCATAGCTACGCCCCAACAGGCTGCACACTCAGAAACAGCGACCGAGCCGGCGCGCTAGTGACGTAAAGGGAGCGCTCTGCCCCTTCCGCCTCTTTCCGGCCGCGCAGGGCCGCTCTCGCGGGATTTGCCCTCCTACTTAGCTCCCCTATGCGTCCTTAGCTGCTCTCGCGGGATTTGGACTCTCGCTATACGCGGTGCGGTTTAGCCTTCTGAAGCGTCCGCGGTTACCCTCGCGGTATTTGGACTCCTCGTTTGTGTGAGTTTGGCTTTTTCAGCGCTTGTGCTGAGTCCAGAACTATAAACTCTGGCGTCTGAGATAGTATAATTTCTTCCCAGTTTCATTTGCTTTGAGTTTGGTTTTTCGATGTCCCCCAGCTATGCTCAGGGCTTGCTCCCCGACCATCCAGCCCTTTCCGGTTTTTGTAAGTGAATATTAAAACTGTCCCGACTGACGGTCATAAATATGCTTCTAGGCGGAGTGTGTCATCCGTTTTCCTGATAGCCCACACCGCCTCACCCCGTGGCATTCTAGACACAGGGACCCAACTTCATGCTTTTTTTTGGGGGTCACCCCTGCCATGCTCAGGGGGTGCATTTGCTCTGCACTCAGGAAATACTCCTGGTGGTGCTAGTGATATAGGCAGGCAGACGGGTGGGGGAGGGCGGGAGGCGAGGAGCCCACGTGGCAGTGAATTCTTGCCCTAAGGCTTTCCAGAGTCACCTTTTGGAACCAGGAACCAAGACCCATTAACCCTCAGTAGACCTTGAGGAAGCTGGATCAGCCTGTCTCAGCCCAGCCCTTAATCCAGTTACATTCCAGCACAGAAGATCCAGCAGAATCAGGTCAAGAAAAGATTTTCAAAGACCACTCCCAAAGTCTACTCCCCTTGGCAACAGCCTTAGCAACTGACCTGAACCTAGCTTGAAGCCCCATGTGGGAGTAGCTTGGAAAGAAATCTATAAAAGCCGTTTGGTCGCATATGCTGCCTGAGCCCATGTGCTGCTTGAGCCCACGTGGCTGAGCACATGCTGTGCCTGAGCACGTGTCTCCCACATCTCCCCTCTTAAGATGTGTACTCTCTCTCACTTTCCCTCCTTCCCCTTCCTAAAACCTCCATAATGAAATCTGTCTTACTTTACTGCTCATCTACTCCTGAAAATTCTTTTTTCTGCGAGGAAGACAAGAACCCTGAGGAAACCCTGGGTAAGACCTAGGACTTGCCTTTTAAGTCCTTAGTCTGCCCGTCGGGTCCCGGGCAGCAGAGGCAGCTGGGGAGAAAGTGACCATCTCTCTCCCTTCCTACCTCATATGTGCTACCCATGGGGCCCACCTACATCACTAGGGGACCATATGGGATGCTGAGGATTGAACCCAGGTCCACCACATGCAAGGTATATGTCCTCCCCGCTGTGCTATTGTTCTGGCCCCCTTTCTAAAATTGGTCCAGGGCACAAATCTTTTATATTTTGTTTTTATTTCATTTTGCATTTTGGGTCACATTGGGAATGCTCAGGGGTTACTCCTAACTCTGCACTCAGGAATTACTCCTGGCTAAGCTCGGGGACCATATGGAATGCCATGGATCAAACCCTGGTTGGCCACGTGCAAGGCAAACACCCTACCCGCTGTGCTATGACTCTGGCCCCTATTATTATTTTTTGCTGGACAAAAAAATGTGTTGTAATATTTGTGGTATTTTGACCTTGTCAGAGGCTGATGTTTTTGGAGAAAGGAAATACTACTCATTGAACAAAGGTTTTAGTAAGAAAAAACAGACACCAGAACCAATATCTTTAATATAGTATATTTATAGTAATGCATAACTTGTGAGATGTACATTTTGAAGTTTCATCCATAACTTACAACATTTATTGTAATAATAAGACAGTAGGTCATCACTTTACATTACTTATGAGTGGTTTTGACTTACAAATGAAATATTTACAAGCTACCTTTATAAAACAACATGTGCATACAAAATGAATAACTGCAGAAAAATTTAAAAATAAGACACCCAAAAAAAAAAACCAAAAACCCAAGAAGATACACTTAAGGCAGACCAGCAAGACACTGAAATAATTAAGGCTGTGGAATTCTTCTGCACCTTGAAAATATAGAGCTATTTATCAATACTGGAAGTGATTTAAAATCAATTATCACAAGCCTGATGGAAGTATGTATATGTGTAATGATCCCTATGGGAAACCTGTTCAGTTATGGATAAGGTCTTTGATCTGAACGGCCAGAGAAGCCCACCCCAAACTCTCAAAATGACTTAGGGAGAAGGAAGAAGTGTCAGTCAAAACCAAGAGGTGCTAGTGCAGTTTGTAAACCAACTACTAATTCAGAGATGAAGATACGACTCCTGGCAAACAGGATAACTGGAACAATGGTTCCATTACATTTCAGACTTTGTTCATTTTATCTCTGTGGACCTCAAATGACATCAAATTTGTTCCCCAATGTGTAGGTTCTTTCTCTAGGGGCAGCCCTAATCATTTTGAATGGCCCTAACTGGTAATCCAGTAGAAAAATGGACCCACTTGGGCTGTCTTCAAATGGATAAGATTTCTGCACATGAGCAAGAACATATACATACATATTATACACTATATACATGTACCGATGTACATATATCCATATTTCCCAACATTTGCACTTTGATCACTATATTCTCTGACTAAGATCTCATTCCCACGAAGAGTAAGTATATTTCTTTATTTGCCTTTTTTTTCACAGTCTTTATATGTCTCCTAAATGCTATGTTTACTCACCATCCCCATAGAGTAGGCTAAAGTTTGGCAGAAACGGAAAAGCACCAGGCTCAAACCAGAGATGATAGATATGGCTTAAGTCATAAGAGAAGATGCATGTTCTGTTTAACTTCAAATTCATAATCCAAGTCTTTGAGATCAAGGCATCAGTCCCAGTACTCTAGGGTGTGGATTCATGATGGAAATTAGGCATGGGAGGAATTTACACTAGCTATTCTTGATTGAATTTAGTTCCTGGAGCCAAGTAGGACTCTGAGGAGTAACTGTACTGCGTTCCAGCACTCTCCCTTTCTCAGCTGTCTGCATTATCCAAAATGACAGTTATCTGAAACAATGTGAATTTTCATCCAAATAAAAACTGAATCTGACTATGTTAAAAATAATTCCAGCAAACTCACAGGGAAATTGTTTACAAGTATTAATTTCAGCTTCCTGTTAATATCTTATAAGGATGAAACATTGCCTTAGAGAAATTGCTCTCACTTCTTCCTTAGCCACTCTGTTTACCAAAAAATGAGGAAAATGCTTTTCATAGAAAATATGGCCTATGATTTTTCTGAGATCTACTGTTTATAGATTTATTACATGAATAATATTTTATATTAAAAATGTCTAGTGCTATGGACAGATTTTTAGCCCTTTTAACACTCTAAAATGGATGAACAATGCAGTGCCTCCCTTTTAAGAAAATAGTAACTTGGTTGCTTTCCTTATCTTGATGGGGTGTGAGCTTCATCACTTCATTACAAATTATTTCTAGACTTTAAATAATAAGAGCCATGATGTAAAAAAATTCCCTGAAAGCATAGCTACTGTGTTTGCCTAATCCAGACTCACAGAGATGCCACACAGGGGAGATAGGAATTGATGCACTCCACATTTCTCAAAGCTGAACATGATTTGGGGGCTTGCATAGACCCAGACTACAGAGAACTTCTCTATCAAATTCATGGGATAACATTTCAGTAACCACCTTTAGCTTATAATGTAGTTGCTCCCATGTGTTCTCACATTTGTGGTCTGCACTGCACCACACAGGTAAGCAAAAAGTGAGAATGAGCACATAGGCACCGAATAGTAGCAGAGACTAGGAAACAGCAAACTCTAGACTCCTGAAACATCCTGTCACCTACAAGTCATGCAGGGAAGGTCCCCTCTACAAATTAACATTTCTGTTCTTTCTACTCCCACCCCACATTCAGTTGGTCTCTGATAATAAATGCCTGTGAGACTTGGAAAATTTGTGCTATCAGAAGATATTCTATTCCCATTTCTGCCTTCCCAGTGAGAAAAGCGCCTGTTTGGGTTTTCTTGGTCAATTTTATCAGTGCATGAAGCTTGAGAAGGGAGATGTGGCGTGACTTTGGAGGTTATCTAATTTTGTGGGGTGGGGGCCAGGGGAAGGATGCACACTGGCTATGTTCTGGGCTTACCCCTGGCTCTGTGCTGAATCCAGGAGGATTCAGGGATTGGATGAGATTGCTGGGGGACTGAATCCAGGTCTGCTGCATGCAAGACAAATACCCTTCCCATCATTCTATCCCTCCTTTGGAGGGCATTTTACTCTGTGTCTGCCACAAAAAATATCAGAGACAACAGTTTTTGACACAAGACTCCATCAGCTTTCCTAACCTTTGTCTGTAGACAAGACATCATCAAAATTACAGGCAAAGACCAAATAACATTTAGACAAAGAACACTGAGTACCCCCAATTAAAATAATTTTATGGAATTTTAATCTCATGAGTTTTAAAATGGTATCAAAAGATACAAATATTGGAAAAACTTGGAATGTTCAAAGTACCATCAATAATTCTTAGCACTGGCAGTGTGTAGCACTTTAAAAATAAAAAGGTCAACGATTTTCTGGATATGCTTTATACTACATTCCTATAAGATTAATGTCTTCTCTTTCTCTCTAACTCCCATTTTACCAATGGGGACATTTGAGGCAGGAAAAACACATAAGACTTTTGTAAGAAAGGATGAAGTAGGAATAGCTGAGGCCGAAACACAAGAATTTCAACCTAATGGGCTCAGCCAAAATTCAGATATTTTAATTTAAAAAGTTATTTTTAAAATAAGGAGGTTACTGCTGCAATATCAGTAAACCTAAATACAGTGAACTTCTTTTATTCCCCCATCTTCCCCTCTGAAAGGCACTACTATTTATAAAGACTTTACGAACTACAAGACGGTGAAGCCAGCTTTCCTCTGCTTGATCAGCTCCTCGGGCGTGTTAGAGACCCAAAGGATGCTGCCAATATTACAATTTCTGAAAACAGTCCCACCTCCAGCTGCAAGTGGAAATCAGTTTACTTAATTTTAAACAAATATGAAAGACTCAATAAACCATTAGACCTTTTCAAATTTAGTATGAACTGTCCCTTATCTTTTCCTTCTTCGTATTTCCCTTACAAGTCAAGACAACACCCCGAAACTCACAGCAATGAGTATAAGACAAGCAAGACACTTGTGACTTTAGCCTTTATCCTTCTCATTTCAGCTAGAAGTTAACTTACTAATTCCTAATTAAGTTTTGAATTCAAGAACTATCAGAATTCTAATAGAAGAAGACTATGTTCTTTGTTACCTCTACTACCAAGGAATAAATATTTTTTGCCAAAACAGGTATAAGAAAGTGTTCGCTGACCCTTCATCCCTCACAGCAGTGACCTCCCTCCCACCTTTCCCACCCCAGAGCATACCAAGGACATATCCATTCCCTCTGTCTGGACTTCCCAGTTATGCCCCACTTGTTTGGAAGACTTCTGGGAGCAGGACTACTGTCTTATTCCTCTTGGGAGGGTCGAGGGGCTCTGCAGACAGCCTCCCTATTCTTCATTATCAAACTATATAAAATATACCCCTTTCTCTTGGGGCCTCTATAAATTCATTCTATTCTAATGATTGTACTTTGGCTCCAGTTAATGAAATTGTACAAGTTTTCACTGTGATGTCCCCACTCGGCTGCCACTTCACTTCCTCAGGTGTGAAGTTCCTCAGAGGGAATTTACTCCTGCAGCTTCCACCAGGGGACCATCTCAGGTGAGTGGCGAAAGCTTTGGCTCTGACATTCTGTGGTGGTGTTTGTCCTAAGAGCTCTTCACTGTGCTTTCCTTGCACTGCCTATGCCACTGTCCTCAACTTTGTCCAGAAATTTCATAAGGACTCAGGAGGGGGTTCTGTTGGTCACCCACAGTGAACAGAGAAGAACTTGCCAAGCCAGGCAGAGGGACCTTCCAGCATCTGCAGGCTCTCAGACCACTGCTCTGGGGACCTGACTTTCTTCTTTATGATCTATCATCATGAAGACACATTTACTCAAAGAGTTTTCATTAAACATGTTTCCTAACCCAAAAATGAGCAACTTTGTAACTGTATATCTCACTGATTCAATTAAAATAAAATGTTTCCAAACTGTTAAACATTATATCCTATGGTATTTGTATATACAGGAAAATTTTAATGAAGACCAGAGAAGAATCACTTCAGATGCCTGTAGCTACTACAGTTGCGGTCAGTTTCCAAGTATTTGGTTCATCCTGAAAACATGAAGTACTATTTAGTCTTATTGCTTGTACTTTCTGTTACTTTGTTCCTCTATTGTCTTAGGTGGGATGAGGTGGAGGGTGGATGAGGCTGCCTTGAAGAGGTATGGAAAAGAATGAGGAGTATTTTAAATTCTACACTTTTTTTAAAGGAGTCCGTGGTTCGATATGTTAAAATTCAGGCTTAGTTTGCATAATTATTTTTCATTTAGATCTTAAACAAATGCTACTTAGCCATCATTTGCTTTCTACTTGCAATTCATGCTGCATAAATGTAACATTCTCAACCCTATGAGAGGAGAGAAGCAACACCATTGAATCTGATTTGAGCAAACACTTGAATTCTGTTTTCAAAATAGCATTTGAATGACAGGCAATTTCCAAACAAAATATTCTACAGAGGAAAAAAGGTCAGTCATGTAAAAACACAAAGAAAATCTCTTCTTCAAAATTTGGGGGAAGGGGCCGGAGTGATAGTACAGCATGAAGGGCATTTGCCTTTGCAGGTGGCTGACCTGGGTTCGATCCCTGGCATACCATATGGTCCCCCAAGCACTGCCAGGAGTAATAGGATCCTGAGTGCAGAGCCAGGAGTAACCCCTGAGCATTGCCGGGTGTGACCCAAAAAGAAAAAAAAAGGGAGGGAGGGAAGAAAACATGAAATTTCTGGGTCTAATTTTTTTCCATAGAAAAAAAAGGGCAGTTCATAATCATTTTGTATGGAGAATATATACCAAAAACCAGGGCTGGCCTCAAAGTGCCATTAGTCCTTTAAATCCAGGGAAGTACCAGCAGTTGAATAGTGATGTATATTGTAATCACAGTTAAGACTCAATGCTCTATTAGAGCGATGGATCAGATTTTATTCCATGGCTTCACAAAGGACTTGGGACCAAGCCTTTAAAAGGCATATATGGCTGCCTCCTTTTGGTAATGAATGACCCCTGAGCTTTGATCAGGGGTTGGAAATAAAGCAAGCCAACTTTCTGAGAACTGCATGTAACAGCTGCAGATACAATCAGAAAGTGTGGTTCCATTGTTCATAAGGACCTATGAGAAAGGTTTTGATTTGCCCTTTTGTAGGAAACTTATTTTCATTACATATTTCACAATAGTGTAGACATAAAATAGCCACCACTGCTCTGGCTTTTGGGAGACTTATTCCTGGCAGGTTTCTTCTGCCAGAAGAACTTTGAGCTGCCAATGAATTTGGGGGCAACATTTCGTCTACAGGGCCTCTGCGAAATACCCATGACTGAGAGAAAAATCTCCTTGTTCATGATTTGGGAAGGGTAGCCTTGCTTTCCCTTAATGCGCAGGTTCTGGTAAAAGTTTTCTATACAAGGTTTATAAAATGCTCTAAAAAATTTGTCATTTAATTGTGCTTCATCAAAATAATGCAATGCACCGGGAAATAAAGGACTGTCAACTGGAGCACACGAAGTTACTTCTGATTGATTTCATACATATATATCTATATATAGATCTATTATAAAACTCTGAAACCTGAAGGGGATATAGTCACGATGTGGATCCATATGCTATTAAGAAACTATATCGCAGTAATCTAAACCAGAATCCTACACAGCATCTCTTATATAGAGCTTTCTGCTTATGCTTCCAGTCAAGGTGGTACCATTGGGCGCTCCCCACTGAGAGCACGTGTTGCCCTCCCCCTGCTCCTTTACTGGAATGCACAATGAAACACTTCCAACAGCTTGAGTCCTGTTGAACCTGCCCATCTTTTTACTTTTCCCTCAATTCTTCACCTTTCTTTAAATGACCCCAAAGAGGCCCCAGATTTAGGTGACTCCACGGTGGCTCAGACTCTGAACAGCCACCGAGGAGATGCAAGACGTCCAGTCTTCCATGTGGAGAAGCGCATGGGGTGAGAGGATGAACAGGATGATGCAGTCGCACCCAGTCCCCTGAGACCATGTGAGCCTGGCTACGTGCCTTGGCTTACCCGGTTGACAATGTAACTCTTGACATTGGGGACGGGTCTCACATCATTCTGATGTCGCCGGCGCTCAATGAAGCAGGCCAGACGGGAGGTGTCCAGGGGGATTTTTGAGTAGCTGCCATTGTGGGGCTGCAGCCAGGGGTGTTGCAGGCAGGTGGCTGCTGTGGGCCGGCGGCGGAAATCTTCCTGCAGGATGACGTTGATGAAATCCCTGGCAGCATTGCTCACGCCGCAGAAGTACTCGTGGGGAAAGCTGAAGTCCACCCGACACACGTTAATGCACGTCTCCTCTTTGCTCTCATCCAAGAATGGGGAGACCCCACTCAGCATCACGTATGTCAGGACCCCAATGCTCCAGATATCTGTGCCCAGGGAGACGGGGATGCCTTGGATCACTTCGGGGGCAGCAAACTCAGGGTTTCCCAAGAGGTGGTGGATGTGAAAGTGGCCTGAGATCTGGACAGCATCTTCCAGGTCAATGAGCTTCACCCGTGGCACAGGGATGCGGAGGTCGATGAGCAGATTCTCGGGCTGTGGAAACAAAGGGAGTTCAGAACTGAGCTCTGACTGCCAGGGCACTCCGTCAACCTGTCAACTCTGTCCTTGTTTTTGTTTTTGAAATATTGGAGAGGGGACACCTGGCCATGCTAAGGGGTTATTTCTGGTTGTGTGCTCAGGAGTGACCCTGGGATTCTAACTAGAGTTGCCACCTCATACAACCCAAATGCTTTACCTCCTGTACTACTACCTCCAAATTACATATACTTCTGGTGCCTTTTAATGTTTTTTTGTCATCCATCCATCCATCCATCCATCCATCCATCTATCCATCCATCCATCTATCCATCCAATTTGGAGGGGAGGCACATCCAACAGTACTCAGGACTTAGTTCTGAGTAAGGTTCAGGACTCATTGGTTACATCCTAGAATGCTCAGGGGACGATATGTGGCATCAGGGATTCAATGAGGGTCATCAACCACATGGCCACATGCAAGGCAAGTGCTTTTCCTTTTGTACTTTATCTCAAACAGGTGGTGCTGTGGTGGAGGGTTGGGGCTATGGTCAGCTCTGTTTTTGGAGTTGTTCCTGATGTGATTGTTACTGGGGATTATGTAGTGCCGGGAGGTAAATCTGAGGCTCCTGAGTGCAAAGCATGTGCTCCAGTCCTTTATGTCTAGAGCGTTTCCCTGGTCCTCACCTACTCTTTAAAGTCCTTCCTGATCAGGGGGCCGGAGCGATAGCCCAGCGGGTAGGGCATTTGCCTTGCACGCGGCCGGCCCATGCCAGCCCGGGTTCGATCCCCGGCATCCCTTATGGTCCCCCGAGCACCGCCAGGAGTGATTCCTGAGTGCAGAGCCAGGAGAAATCCCTGAACATTGCCGGGTGTGACCCAAAAAAGAAAATAAAATAAAGTCCTTCCTGATCAGAAGTTCAAAACATTTGCAGTCCCCATAATTTGCTAGGGACCAGTAGGGCTCCACTTGGTGGTGTCCATGGTGGGGGGGCATGACACATGGTATTGGGCATGCAACTCAGGGTCTCAAACATGTAAGACATGTGTTTGCCATGTGAGCTAGCTCTCCAGCTGGGGGTGCTTACTCTTCTCACCTTTATGTCCAGGTGAGCAACCCTGCAGTTGTGAAGGTACTGCAATGCTTCCATGAGGTCTCGGATGTAGAAAGCAACCTTTTCTTCCATCAGCTCATCATGATTCATTAGATAATCTAAGAGCCGGCCATCATCCATCCTGAAAGGCAGAGCAGATATGTTTGGGAAGAAACAGAAATAATACTCATACAAGGCTGCAAGATACCAAATATCTCTGCTCCTCCTGCTCAAAGGAAGACCAGTTTTGCCACACATGCATTTGGGTTGGACCCTAGCATGAGTACGATGTTCAGAACTAAAACCAACCAGCAAATAAATTCACAAATGTGAAATGCTTCAGAGGAAGAAATCTCTCTGCCCTTACTTAAGATACATTATATTGAGTTAACACTTTCCTTTTTTTGTTGGTGGTTGTCTGGGGACCCATATTTGTTGGGATATGGGAGTCCTGATTGTAGGCCACCAGTATTACCTGTGACATGGAGTTGGGAAATTTATCTGAAGAGCTGCAAAGCAAGTGCCCTACCACTGAGCCACGTTTTAGTTAGATTTTTTGTTTGTTTGTTTTGTTTTGGGGCCATATCTAGTGGTGCTCAGGGCTTACTCCTGGCTCTCTGTGGGATCACACCTGATGGTGCTCAAAGGACCATATATGATGTCAGGGATTGAACGGGGTGAGCTGTATGACAAGAGCCTTAAAACTTTTTAAATCACAAGAACAAAAGACCCTTTTAAGAAGTCAAAATGCATGTCAGAGGAAGTTTTCACCAAGTCAGAGATAGCAGCAAGGTGCTACTAAATGGGACTTAGGCTGTTTAGTACACCTGCCCAGAGCCTCTGCATCTGACCTGGAGTTGCTTCCTGCAGGCCACTTTGTAGATAGGAGAAGGACAGTTTGAATGTGGCAGTTTATCTGATCATGTATTCTATACTAGCTGGTATAAATATTCTCCACTCAGCAGACCAGCCTATCACAGCCCGGCTCATCGAGATCCACCCTGCTGCAGTCTTTTTAATCCGGCCCAGGTATGCTGATCCAGAGACAGACATGGGGCAGAGCTGCTACTGGCTCTCACTGTGTCCAGTGCTCATGAGGTGCCCGTGAGGGATGGCAGGTTCTAGCCCTGGCCCGCCACCCCAGCAGAGCCTCACAACAAGCCAGATGACCCCCCACTCCATGAGAGCCTCCATTTTCCACATCTGGACTTCCCCCTCATCAGAACTCCACCCAGCAGACCAGCCTATCACAGCCTGGCTCTCCCGGCCACTTGCGGCCGTGCAGTTCATCAATAAATACTGGATTTTGAGATGACTACAAGAGTATGATACCAGCATGGCAGAGCCTGGCAAGCTACCCGTGTCGTATTTGATATGCCAAATACCAGTAACAATTATAGACCTCATTCCCATGACCTGATGGAATGGTTTGAGGCTCTTTATGTTCCTTGAGCAAGCAGGTGCCCTTGGTTTCTACTTGAATGAGACAGGTCATATGGAGATGTTACTGTGCCGCTCGAGCAAATCGAGCGATGAATGGGAAGACAGTGATACAGTGATACAGTGATAAATATTCTCTTATGCTGCCACAATCATCGTGGGACTAGCTAGATCTTACTGATATATTTACCTGGCCACGTTGGATCTCTAAGTAATTAGACCAGAGAGAAATGATGTTTGCCTACAAACAAGCAACCAAGCATGATTCTCTGATAACTAAAAAGGCAGATAAAATACAGAACTACCGTGAAGTAAAGACGAGACTTTTGTGAAGGCTTGAAAAATATTTAACTGGCTATAGAATATTCTTTGGTACAGATGCCTTTGTATTCTGAGATACAGTTCATCTCAGAAACTCCTTCTCTCTACCCTGCAGAGGGATTTCCAAGGCAGATCTTGGCTCGGCAACTTAAACATATCAAAGGGCCTAGGTGAGGGGGAAAATTTACCTGAGGGCATTTGAACCTAATGACTTTCCATAGGAGTGGGAGGTCTGGGTTGCAAGATATAAAACTAGGCTGCTTCCTCTCACTGGTTCTCTCTCTCCCTCTCTCTCTCTCTCTCTCTCTCTCTCTCTCTCTCTCTCTCTCTCTCTTTCACTCCCCCTTTCTGCTGGCACCACTTTGAGATCTCTCTGCAGGGCCTTAACACTTGGTGGCAGCCATCTTGGCCTACACGTGGCCAGGGCCCAGCCAAAAACCCTAAGTTTGGGGTTTCTCCTATTGCTGATTTGTATGCCAGAACCTGTATTAAGTAAAGCATTTCAAAACCTCGCCAGATTCTTGCATCTTTCTCTGTCTACTGGCCACCAATCCCTGGGACAGAAGGGGATCCCTGACCTCTGCTCCCGGACTTTGTGCAGGGGGCCTCAGCATTCTCCCATACTAGGCTATAGGTGAGGATCTCACACCTGTATCTCTGTTCTTCCTGTGCTGCCCAGGTCTACACTAAAGCTGACCCACAGGCAGTGGTTGGTCAATGTTTTTTTTTAAGTATTTTATTATACCACCGTGAGATATACAATTACAAAGATATACAATTAAAAAATTCATACTTGGGTTTTGGTCATACAGTGTTCCAACACCCATCCCTCCACCAGTGCCCATCTCCCACCACCAATGTTCCCAGTTCTCTCCCCCTCTCCCAGCCCGCCTCCATGGCAGGTTCTTTATTTCTTTCCCTTTCTCTCTCTTTCTCTTTTCCTTCCCTTCCAGACTATGCATTACAGAACATACATTAAAGGGTTGTCATGTGTATCTTTTTGCCTGTATTTAATGCTCAGTTCTAGGTTGGTATTAGTACTTTTGACAATTGTTAGCACACTGTTCCATTTTCTGTCTTACCTAGCCTCTGACTCTCATATGTTTGTGATAATTTCCACCTTTGACAAGACCTCCTATACATGTTTCACTTGACCTTGGATATTGGTATCATAATATGTACATATATAGTTATGTCATACAAATAAATACAGTCATTCTGTATCTGTCTCTCTCCTTCTGGCTAATTTCACTCAACATAATCTTCTCCATGTCCATCCATTTATAGGCAAATTTTATAACTTCATTTTTTCCTAACAGCTGCATAGTATTCCATTGTGTAGATGTGGTTGGTCAATGTTTGATTGACTCGTTTCATTCATTATTTATCTAGGCTCCTCTACAACATCTCTGAGACTCCAAGAACTTCACAGTTGAGGACCCCAGGGGACAGAAGACGAAGTTCACTGACCCGAAACAGCTCTTAGAGTCCAGCTTCTCTACTTTCTACTGTACTAGGGTTAGAGCCCAGAGCCTCACCCTCACAGGGCAATGATTACATCACCAAGCTCCAAGTGTGCTTCTTCTTCATTGTAAGAACAACTTCTTTCCCTTGTCCTAGAGCCAGGAAACCAAGGAAACCAAACGTTTCCTTGTAGGGATAATCAGCACATCTGAAGATAAAAGCAGTGCATGTGTGTACTGCTTCATGTGGTTCACACTTGAATGCAGTTTCATGAACAGAAGTGGCGACAACTTAACACATCAATGTGTTAAGGAATGCAAGTGGCAAAACCTTTCATTGCAATAAAAATGTTTTCACTCATAAGCAACTCACTGTCAACAATATACACTTCTAGATTTAGGAAGGTCCCAACCAATGGGGCTAAGCTCTGAAAGACCAAGAGAGCATCTGTTAAGATCAAAGTGAAGCCAGGATACCACAAACAGTATCCCAAGAGAATTAGTAAGATTGACAGCACTGCTCTGGATCTTCTTGTTTCTTTTTCATGTATGTATGTATGTATGTATGTATGTATGTATGTATGTATGTATGTATGTATGTATGTATGTATGTATGTTTGTATGTACACTTTAGAGTGTTGCTCATGAGATATCAAGGCCCCTCCCAGGGTGCTTGGTTAACTGGACATGAGGTTAACTCAACATGAGGGCCTGAGGAGACACTGCTGCTCAGACCTGGTGTTGCCTGGGGTCCCTCCGGGGACACATATGGAGATATTTGACTGCTGAGGACCAAACCTGGGTCAACACAGGCCAGGCATGAAATAGCCACTGTGCTACCTCTCTGGCCACTCCCCTTGTTTTTATTTTGTTTTTCTTTTTTTCAATTAAAAAGTGTAACCAGGAGTTTCTGCCTGCCTGCACTGTGCTAGGTTGACAGGGCATCTTGGGGTAGGAGCAGGTTTTGCTCCTTGGCCTGCCCCCCTCCCCCAGACTCTCAGAAGTCAGAAAACCTCACGCAACACAATCACAGTCATCCTCAAGGTCCGGACTCCACAGTTGGACACAGCCCGATTCCCATGGCGTGCAGGCGCAGAGTGCCCGTGCAATATCTCAAAACCTGGTATACCACAAACGTGTGAGAATCAGCAGTTAGGTAAGACAGAGAAGGGAACAGTGCGCTAATAATCATTGAAAATGATAATACCAGCTGAGAACTGAGCATTGAATATAGGCAAAAGATACACATGATAATCTCTAAATGTATGCATTGCAATCCACAATGTGTAAGAAAAGGAAGCGAGAAAGAGAGAGAAAAGCAGGAGAAGAGAGAGAAAGAGAAAGAGAGAAAAGAGATAAAGAAGCTGCCATAGAGGCAGGTTAGGGGAAGGGGGAGGGAAGAGGGGACATTGTGGTGGGAAATGGGCTGGTGGAGTGATGGGTGCTGGAACACTATATGACTGAAACTCAAACATGAACATCTTTGTAATTGCATATCCCATGGTGGTATAATATATTAATTAAAAATAATAAAATAAGCACTTAAAAATTTAACCAGGGAGTGATAGTACAGCAGGGAGGGCATTTGCATTACAAATGGCTAACCTGGGCTCAATACCGGCATTCCATAGGGTCACCGAGCACTGCCAGGAGTAATTTCTGAGTGCAGAGCTAGGAAATAACCCTGAACATTGCTGGGTGTGACCCCGAAAACAAACAAAAAATAAGTCTAAACAACTACTCTTGCGCTTCATTTTCATCATAAATCAAAGTAGGGTAAGTTACTGCTTCCAAGACCTTGGTCCCAGTGCACACCTAGACCAACAAGGAGCTCAGAGTCACACTGAAATGTCAGCTGTGAATAGATGTGTTTCTCTTGTGAACTTGCCCATGGACAGCCTCACAGTGCTGCCTTCCAGGCACTCTCCCTCCTGAAGAGCAGTGTTGGATACAGGCCTAGCTAGTTTGGGAGCTTTGCTGTTTAATCCACTTACAGTTTAAGCTATTTACATGTTCTTAGGCCAGGGCTCATGCTAATGAGATCTCTCTTCTGTCTAAACACTGATGGAGGGTGTGGCAGTTATGAGTCATTTTGACTGTGAATCAGTAACTTCTGAAATATTACTATAATTTCTACTATGGTTTCAACGTTATCTACATTGGGCACAATTCTTCTTAATTCCCACTGGTCCCAGAGTGGGGCAGTTAGAATTTACCAGGAGAATACTACCCTGGCTACATTGAGACTATGGTTTAGAATGAAGGAAAGATCATGCTAGTTTGCCCTCAAGCAGGCGAGCATGACCCTTTCAGTAAATAAAAGACAAAACATTCAGAATCACCTTGGTGCAGAGAGAAAATAGACGAACCTTGTGAGTACCATCTAGATTGCATGAAACCCATAAAATTATGATGTGTTTCTCCCCATGAATATATATTCATTGAGATATATTTCTTTTTTTTTTTATTTATTTATTTTTTTTAAATATTTTATTACACCGCCATGTGATATACAATTACAAAGATGTTCATGTTTGGGTTTCCGTCATACAGTGTTCCAGCACCCATCCCTCCACCAGTGCCCATTTCCCAACACCAATGTCCCCACTTCCCCTCCCCTCCCCCAGCCCGCCTCTATGGCAAATTCTTTATCTCTTCTCTTACACATTGTGGATTGCAATACATACATTCAGAGATCATCATGTATATCTTTTTTCCTATATTCAATGCTCAGTTCTAGACTGGTATTATCATTTTTGACAAATATTAGCACACTGTTCTCTTCTCTGTCCTACCCAACCACTGATTCCCACATGTTTGTGGAAGATTCCACCTTTTTTTTTTAATTGAAAGATGCTAGGTAGAGCTTTGGTTCTACAGTGTTCCAACACGCACCCTCCGCCCAAACCCATCTCCCATCACCAATGACCCCACCTCCCTCCCGGCTCCCGCACCTCAACCACTTGGCGAGTTCTGTATGTCATTTCTTTCCTCTTTATATCTCCTTCCCAACAAACTTTCCTGCTCTTCGTTGACTGCAATGCATTAAAAGACATTACTGTTTCACTATTTTAGTGGACTGCGCGAACTGGCTTTGCTCTGTTGATCTGGTCTGAGGCCGTTTCGCAGCGTCCGGACAGCAAACATGGTGGCTAGTGTGGTGGGCGAGTCACATCTGGCTGCTTCCGGGACCCCTCAGAGGCGACGGCCCACTCCCAAAACCCATCTGCCCTCCTCGGGGTTCCATGGTCAGCTAGGCCCGGCGCAGGCCGAGCGCCAGCCTCCCCAGCCTTCCGTGAGGCCCCTGTGCTGGCCCGTGGGCAGCCTCGCCGGCAGGGCCACCAGGTCCGACATATTTCTTTTTTTTTTTTGAGATATATTTCTTTATACCAGCTCTCCCTCTCTCTCCAATGTTCTGATATAAGAGATAATCTCTGAGAAAGGGACTAGACCCTGCATAATCATTTGTTTAGACCTGAAACAAGTATAGTACACCCTAGGGTGGTACTACATACTTCTTCTACACCTAGAAGCTGACTCGTTGATCTTTGTTGACATTACCCTCCCTGAAGATAGGATGACTTTTGGATATGTAAAGGGACTGACTTGAGGTATGGGAATCCACTCTGGTGGGAGACTTGGGCCCAAGTGCATGGTCTAAGTCTGACCAAGAACTAGAGATCTAGGGAATCCCATTATTTTGGATTGTAGTAGTGGCAGAGCTTGTTTTATTGGTAATTAGTAAAAGTCTTTTGGAACTGCACAGGACTTGTGAGTTTTCATCCATTCCCCATTGAACTTATTTCCTGATATCATTGGGGACCCCAGCAGCTCCCGACAGAGCAGCTCCATCACAGAGTTTCCACAAGGGTGCTGTTCTCTTGGACCTTTTAGATTGCTCTAAACTACTTCCAAGCAGGATCTCATTCTTAGCCTGGGGAATGGAGGGAAGAGTATGGGCTCACTGCTCTAATCAAGCGCCAAGCAGATGGCCCCAAGCAGAAGAGGGACAAGGTGAAGGTTGCCTGATTACCCAGGCAATTGGGAAGTGGTGGAGTGTTTTGTAGGAAGGGTTCCAACCATCAGGAATATCCTGGACATCCATCTGGGAATGCCCATTGCAGGGAACAGATGCACAAACCACTTTTCATCTTGGCTTCAGCCCAGCCCAGGGCCAACCAATGCTTCAAAACTCCCGCCCAAGCTGAGGCCCCTACAGAAGGGCAAGAGAAGCATGAGCCAGTCCCTGCTTTTCAGGACCTTTCTCACTCTCAACATTCTAATTTATAGAGAGAGAGAGAAAGAGAGAGAGAGAGAGAGAGAGAGAGAGAGAGAGTGTGTGTGTGGTGCCATTGCTATAGGGTGGCGGGGCGAGTACCGGGCATGTACATGCTCACCTGTGAAGATGCTACTCCCTCAGCTGTGGGCAACTAGCACCTCCATCAGGGCACCTCTGTGAGATGTACTTTTTTTCCCACTCCCAGTACTTACAGCTCCAGGATGAGGATGTAGGACGTGGGTGACTCATAGGTGTCATGGAGGGTAATGTACTGGGGGTGCTGCAGGTGCTGCAGGAGAGCCGCCTCATGTGCTGCCTGCTCCTTCTTCTTCATTTTCTTGCTGACGAACTTCACAGCGACGTCCTTACGAGTGGCTTTGTGCACGCACTTCTTCACGATGGAGAAGCGGCCTCTGGAGAGCAAGTGGACAGGGAAAGGGTTCACCTTGGGGTCAGGGAGATGGTTCACAGAGCTAGAGTGCATGCTCTGCATGTGGGTGGCCCAGTTAGACCTCCTGCACTGTACACTCCTCTGCCCAGTGCAGCACCAACAGGTGTGGCATATGCTGCAGTTGAGCACCACTGCACCAACACTGCAACACTGCATCAGCATATCACTAAATCACTGCACCACTGTACACTGCACCATCACTATACCACTGCAGCACTGTACACTGCACAATATACCACTGTACCACTGCACAAACAGTGTGTGACCCAAAAAGCAAAAATAAATAAATAAATAAATAAATAAATAAAATAATTCTTTGAAAATTCCAACATATATATTATTTCTGATCTGGAATCTATTGATTTCCACCCCTTTGGGAGTTTGTTATATTGTTCCAATATTTTACCTTTACTTATGTTTAGTGATCCTGAACATTTTGAGGATAAGATGTGAAACTCTGGGCCTCATTAAACTTCTCTGGAGAATGTGAACTTTTGTTTTTTGCATGACAGCAGTCAGTTAGCTTCGTTAGACATCAACTGTAGTTTCTGATTGAGTTTTTTTGGGTAGGTGGTTCCCACTGATAGTTCATTTTCAAAGTATCTGCGATGCTATTCATGACTACCCCTTGGCATACTTTCTTTTTTTTAAAGTATTTTATTATACCACCGTGAGTTATACAATTACAAAGATATACAATTACAAAGTTCATATTTGGGTTTTGGTCATACAAAAATGCATCTCGCACTGCTACATCCCTGCAATGGCTAAGCATGCGCTGGCCTTAGATCAGTGCTCACAGCCTCACTCTGCTTCCCTGTCTGGCTTCCATACATGCACCCCTTGGAAATGGACCCAAATATTTGTTGTTTCATACACAGATTCGGGTATCTCCTTCTTTGTCTACTTCTTCCTAATATTTGTCCCACATTCCTTAGCTCCCATGGGCCCACTTTGGTGGTTCCTCTGGCCAGAGGATGCTTTATCTCCCTGAACTTGAGAAGTTTTGCTCAAAGGACCTTGGGTTTAGCATTGGTAGAAGATGTGTGTGTGTGTGTGTGTGTGTGTGAAGTATTTCTGCTGTCAAGTTCAAAGGAAAAAGGGACCATAGTTCTCCATATTTTTTCATTTTGTTGGGGGAGGGTCGTACCTGGCAGTTCTAAGGGCTTACTCCTGACTCTGCTAAGGGATCTCTCCTGGCAGTGCTTGGAGTACCCATATGCTGTCCCGGGATTGAGCTGGGTCTGGGACATGCAAGGCAAGTATGTTAACTCTTGTACTATCTCTCCAGCCTCGTTTCCTGTATTTTAGACACAAAGATGAGTTTCTTCGTAAGGTTTTGCTTGCTGCAAGTGGTAACACTCACTAATTTATGCCATTATCTCAAAGGTAGGAAACAAAGAAGAAAAGATTAGAAAAATCCAGAAAATTTGTTGTCTCTGTACTTTAGGTTTTGGCTTCCCCATGATCCCTGTTATTTCCTCTTCAGAATCCTCAGTAGTCGCTTGTTTGTATTCTGTCCAGAGTTCAGTTAAAATTAAAGAATTAGAAACGACTACAGAGGAATTATATTATCTTGGCTGGCATTGAAAGCTGGCTCATTTTGTTTTATGATACTTGATTTAGGCCAGGTATTTGATCTGAGCACACTCACCAGTGCTCAGAAATTGCTTCCAGCTCCGTGCTCAGAGGTCATGTGGTGGTTCTGGGGCACCATAGGAGGCCAGTGCTCAAACCTGGGCCTTCTGCATGTGAAGCACATGTTCAGCCCATTGAGCTATTACTTTCATCCTAGATTATTTTATGCTAATTTTTGTTTGTGTTTTGGTCACATTCAGCAGTGTTCAGGGGTTACTCCTGGTTCTGTGCTCATGAATCACTCCTGGTGGGCTCAGGGATCGGGGCCGGGTTGGCCACATGCACGGCAAGAGTCCACTGTACCACTGCTCAGGCCCATCAGGTCTCCTCTTTTAGCCTCTTTGGACCTATTTCAGAGATGCTCAGGCTGTCCCAGTCTGGGGGAATTCTGCCGCCAGACTGGCTCTCCCTGACTCCCTATTGGAGGGAGATAGAGACTTATCAGGCCTCTGAGGACACTTGCCCCCTCTCTCCTGAGGACACCTGTCCCCCACCCCACTTCTCCTGAGGACACTTGTCCCCCTCTCTCCCAAGGACATTTGTCCCAACTCCCACTTCTCCTGAGGACACCTGCAGCCCTCTCTCCCAGGCATATTTGCCCACCTCCCTCCTGTTTCCCTATTTTTCATGCCCTCCACTTATGTCTCTTCTTTCAATGTTCTTGCTCTTATGTATATGCCTGAACAATGCTCTAGTGCAGATTTAGTGCAGTAACAGAAGGGACTGAAGGACTGCCTGGGGTCCCCTTGCCCTCCGGTACCCAGGGGCCTGACAGTGGCTGCTTTTTGGTCCCATCCGAGTAGCTGCCTGAATTCCCTGCAGATAGCTCCTGGGCTTATTGAATCTGTGATGACCAGATAACTAATTTCTGGATAGATAGGCCATATTCAATCCTCTTTGCTGGAACTGATGGGGTATGAGAATAAAACGATTTCTCTTTTCACCCTGATTCTTATTTGCTTATTTGTTTGATTTGGGCCTGAAAAGTTCTCAGGGCTTATTCCCGGCTCTGTGGTCAAAGGTCACTCCTGGCAGAGCTTGAGGGACCATATTTGGTGGTGGGGATTGAACTAGGGTCAGCTGCATGCAAGGGGCCCTGACTATCTCTCCAGTTCCAGAATGCTAATTTTTATGACATTTCATTGTTAGAGTTACTCTTATTATTTTTTTAATAAAACAAGCATATAGGCCTAAGTTATACATTTAGATATGATAAAGAAAGTTGACTTTTATGACCCTGGGCATATGTTATTTATATGTCTATGTAAGTATCGAACATGTTTTACTTCTATTCTGTTCACATACAAAAGTTGTCAAGAGTCTTTTAGATGCCAGAGAAACAGTACAGCAGTTAGGGCACTTGCCTTGCAAGCAGCCAACCTGGGTTCAACCCCAGCATCTCACCTGGGCCTCCACATGGAGCCCGCCAGGAGTGATCCCTGAGATGAGAGCCAGTAGTAAGCTCTGAACACCACCAGGTGTGGTCCCAAAACAAAACAAAAAACTTCTGAAAATGTGGACTCTTAGGAAAAAGGAAATGTTTCAGGAGATATATAACTATCTATCTATATTATTTTTGAGGACAAAGGTTTTTTTGGGGGGTTTATTTGTTTTGATGCTCAGGAGCTACTCCGTGCTCAGTGCTCAGGGATTGCTCAAGGTACTGCTTATGGGCAAGATAGACCATGAAGTACAGTGGTTAAACAAGGTTCCTACATGTACAGCTGAAAAATCAAATCTAACCCTTCAATTACCTTCCCACCCTAAGGGAACACTTTTCTAAGTGTGTGTGTGTGTGTGTGTGTGTGTGTGTGTGTGCGCTTATGTGAGAGGAAAGGGGCAGTATCAGTATGCATATATGATGAAGGGGGGGGCTTAATTTAGAAATTCCCATATGTTTGCTTCATGGGCACATGGAGAGACCTGTGTGCAACAATGAGTTACTTTTTTCCCTAGGCTAGGAACACATGGATTTTTTTTTGGTTTAAACACAAATTGACCACTCATAAAGAAAATCTCAAGGAACCAGAATCATACAGAACAGGTTCTCTACCTATAGTTCAATTAAATTAAAAATCAATTAAATTAAAAAATCAGTAACAAGATATTCTTTTTATGTTTTTTGTTTTTTTTCTGGCCACATCTGGCAGAGCTAAGGGCTTACTTTTGGCTCTGTGCTCAGAGATCACTCCTGCTGGTTCAGGGAACCGAATGGAGTGCCAGAGAGCAAACCTGTGTCAGTCATGTGCAAGGTAAGCACCCTACCAGCTGTACAAGCTCTCAACCCACTAAGATACTTTTTTTAAATATATCACCACATCTGGAAACTTTTAACTTATTTCATTTATAACTGCAAATCCAGAAACATACTGGAACTACATAAAAGCAAAAAAAAAAAAATGCTACTTGACAGAACCTGACACGTGTAGCCAAAATTGTACTTTGAAAAAAAAGTTGAGGGCCGGAGCGATAGCCCAGCGGGTAGGGCGTTTGCCTTGCACACTGCCGGCCTGTGCCGGCCTAGGTTCGATTCCCGGCATCCCATGTGGTCCCCAGCACCGCCAGGAGTAATTTCTGAGTGCAGAGCCAGGAGTAGCTCCTGAACGTCGCCGGGTGTGACCCCCCCCCCAAAAAAAAAAAAAAGCAAAAAAAAAAAGTTGAGTATTAAATTATTTTTGTGTGTTTGAGGGTGAAGGCGTTGTGGGCCACACTTGGTGATGCTCAGAGATTACTTCTAGCTCTGCATTCAGGACTCACTTCTAGCAGGTCTTGGGGGGACCCTATGGGGTGTTGGGGCTCAAAGCTGGATTTGCTGTAAGTAAGGAAGAGAGCTTCCTGCTATACTATCTCTCCAGCTCTGAATTCTAAATTCTTCTACTAGAAAACGAGGCTGAAAGTTGATAAGTAAAGTATGCAACTTAAGCAGTTAGAGAAAAGAAAAAATAGAAAAGACTCAGATTCCAGTTTTTAAAGCTAGAGCTAGAGAGGGGCAGGAGTGATAGTACAGCAGGTAGGGCATTTGCCTTGCACGCAGCTGACCTGGGTTCGATTCTCAGCTTCCCATATTGTCCACTGGAGTACTGCCATGAGTAATTTCTGAGTGCAAAGTCAGGAGTAACCCCTGTGTCACCCAAAAAACAAAAACAAAACCAAAAAACATAAAACCCCAAAGTAGAGCTAGACAACACTTCATAAAGTGAACAACGCTAACAAATCGCAGTTCTGATTGACATTGCTTGGTGTGTAAGGAAAGGAACAGAAAACCTTGTCGTTACCTTCCAATTTCATTCAGTTCTGTATAAGCTGAGTCAAAATTATCCTTCCAAGAAATGGTGGCACCATCAGCAGCAGCATCTTTGCAGAGAGAGAATTTGATAGTCAGGATGTCATGCAGGAACAAGCAAAGGTCAACAAAGCAATGCTCATGACTAAATATGGAGCCGTGAGCAGTGGAAAAGGCTGAGATCCTCTGCAGAGCTATTTTAAAAATCTCATTGAGTGACATGGTAGGGTCAGCCCTGTGCCATTCAAGGAAACAAAGAGAAAATATGGGGCCCTTGGAAATGTGGCTTCTGGGTCATTTAAAACAGAAACTGGGAGAAAGGAAAACACTTAGAAGGTTAAGAAAAGCCCATGAGGATGAGGGCTGGGGGGCAGGGAGGGGAGCAGTGAGGGGAGCAGCATAATTAGGGGCAACTCACTCACTGTCCAGTAAGGACACACATCTGCTGCCCCGATAACCCAGCTGTCCCCAACACAATCTTAGCATTGCCTGTAGGAGATCACTTCTCTATTGGTCCTGGCAATAGTTCTCGTTCTCTTTCTCTCTCCCTTCCCCTTTCTCCCTCCCTCTCTTTCTTACTTCCTCTCTCGTTGTCTCTCCCTCTATTCACTCCCTCTTTCTCCCCTTCTCTCCCTGTCTTTCCCTCCTCTTCTCTCTCCATCTCTCTCCCTCCCCCCTCTCAATCTCTCCTTCCCTCTCTTTCTCCCTGTCCCTCTCCCTGTCCTCCTCTCTCTTTCCCTCTCTCTCTCTCCTTCCCCTATCTTTTCTCCTCCCTCTCCCTCCCTCCCCTTCTTTATCTCTCCTTCCCTCTCTCTCCCTCCCTCTCTCTCTTTCTCTCTCTCCCTCCCCCCATACACACATATTTGTATTGTCAGCTGGCAATTAAGGAGCACAGACCAAGGGCTTGGGAGCAGAGCAGCCGAGCCACAGAACAGTCTGAGCAGGATCACAGCAGGAAAATGATACACGTGGCTCAAGCAAACAGAGACCCCAGACCAAGTTTTCCTAGTGATTAACGGATGTGTAGGAGCAAGGCTCTGGGGAGGAAGGTACACAGAGCGCTGGGGGGTACAGGTGGGAGTGAGGCTTCTGGAGTTGGAAACACAGAGACATGGCCTCTCCTCCTTGCACACACCCTCCACGCTCCACTGCAGATTTCTTTCTTTTATTTTGGGAGGTTTTTGGCCACACAGGAGTAATGGGTTATCACTCAGGTGGGCTCAGGGGACCATCTATGGCACTGGGAATGGAATCTGGGTCAGTAAGCAAAGTGCTCCCTGCTGTACTGTCTCTCAGACACATTTGCAAAAATGTATTTGGTTTGTTTTTGGTTTCAGGGCCACACCCAGCAGTGTTCAGGACTCACCCCTGGCTCGGCTCTCAGGGATTACTCCTGGTGGGGATCTGGGGACCATATGGGATGCTGGGATCCAACCTGGGTTGGCTGCATGCAAGGTGACCTCCCTGCTGTACTGTGGCTCTGGTCCCTTGCAAGTCTCTTTATATTAGCCCTTTTTTTTCTTTTCTTTTTTTTTTTTTTTTGCAGTTCCAAAAAGGCTTTTAATAGCTCAAAAGCTCTTCCACAGCACTCCAATACAATGAAGAAACTCTAGCTCTGGTCCGAACCCAGACCATACAAAAGAGCCCAAGTCTCCCACCAAAGAGAGAGGATCTCACCGGAGAGGAGTCCCGCCCAAAAGGAGCAAAAGGCCTAGGGGCCTCAAGTCATTCCTCTCATACACACCAAAGCAATCCAGGGAGGGTCCTGTCAGCAAAGAACCCTAAACAAATTGTAAAAGGGCAGTGGCATACCCTATTACAGGTATAAACAAAGGTTAGCCAAGGACTAATCACTTCTACCAAGATTATCTCTTATGTAAAAACATTGGGGGAGAGAAAGAGAAAGAGAGCTGGTATAAAGTAATACATCTTCATTTCATGAGCTTCACGTAATCTAGATGGTACCCACAAGGTCCTTCTTATTTATTATCTGCACCAGGGTGATTCTGAGTATCTTGTTCTGGTGCACTGAAAGGGTCACACTCGCCTGCTTAGAGCAAACTAGTATGATCCTTCCTATAATCTTCCTATAGTCTCAATGTAGCCAGGGTGGTAGTCTCCTGGTAAATTCTAACTGTCCCACGCTGGGTGCAGTGGGTATAAAGAGGAGCTGTGCCCAATCTAGAAAACATAGAAGTCCTAGTAGATGTATAAGTCAGAAGCCATTCAGTCAAGGTGACTTCCGTAACTGCCACACCCTTTAGCAGTGCTTACATAGAAGAGAGGTCTCATGAGAATGAACCTTGGTTTAAATAGATTAAGCTGGGAGTGGGCAAAACAACAAAGCTCCCAGATTAGCTAAACCTGTCCTCCAACACTCAAGTACTTTGGTGTTGGAGGTCAGGTTTAGTATATTAGCCCTTTTTCTCTTGCAAAGTATCCCAGACCTTGGTGGCTTGGTGGGAGAATGACTAGATGGGAAATAAGAACCACGTTTGGAAAATACTCACAAGGAGTTAGTTTCCTGCATGTGAGTGTCTCGGCTCATCTCTACCAAAATATAACTGAGTCAATAAAGACTCCTGGGAAGGTGATATGGAGATATTACTGGTGCCCGCTCTAGCAAATAGATGATCAATGGAAAGATAGTGATAGTGATAGGGAAGGTGAGATGTGGGTGGGAACCATCAATGTTCCTGACGCAGACACCAGTCAGCCGGGCCCTAGTTCCTGTTTATAGCCCGTGAGCAGGGCCATGCCTGTCCCAAACACAGAAGGGATAGTCTACCTGGGCACCCTGGGGAGGGAAGGGCAGCTGGACTAGCTCCAGAGAATGTGGGGCCCATGGCCAGTGTCCCAGCTGCCTCTCTAGGCTGCACTAGCGCGTTGGGTCCCATACTCTGGCAGGCCTAGGGATATAGGTTTGTATACAGTATCTTGGTTTATTTTCTCTAAGTTACTTGAAGTCACCCTTAGGTGGTGTCCCTTGTTGGGCCTCTAACTGTTCCTTGACTGCAGTTTGGGCACCCCCTGCATGGTGCCCTGATATGCCCAGGGAAGGGTAGGTGCCTGTCCACTACTAAGACTTACCATACTCTGGAAGCCGCACAAACTCTGAGGGCTCACTGGGAAGGCTGATCCCCAGGGGTTACTGGCACTGACCCGGAACTGATAAGGACTCCCAGGGCTGAGGTCTTCAATGACGAGGTAAGTGTCCAAGGTTGAAGCCACTGACTGCTGCCAGGCTTGAGAACCTGTACACAGGTACCCGGGGTGGGGAGAGAGAAAGCCAGAGAGACACTGTGTCAAAGGCCTTTAGCACTTTAGCCAACAAAGAAAATTAAGGCAAATAATAAGACCAGAAGAATATGTCACGTATTAGTAATAAAATGTGTCATCCTTCCATAGCATGAGCTGGAAGTCATCTCCACAGCATTCTCTCTCTGGACTTTCTCACTAAACGTGTTAACACTGGCACTTTGATATGTGTTTAGCCACAGCCAAGCGTAAGCCACCGGGCACGTGCCAGGTCAGTGGTTAACTGAGGTGGAGCATGTGCCTACATCAGAACCAGAGACTCGAGAGATGAGATCTCTTTCCCACTAGCAGCTTGTTCATAGATGAACTAGTACCAAAAAACCCCAACATAAACAAGATCTGGCCCTTCTGTTCCCCCGTTCAGCACTAACATCTTGGTGCTGAGACAGGATGAAATAGCTAAGAAGGAGGCGGAGAGAAGCTGCCAGACATGGGGCCTGTCGGGCCTACGTGACAGATGTAGAGGCTCAGGTGGGCGTAGCCCACACGTGGTGGGTGTCAGAGGAGGCCGTTGTTTTCCATGCATTTTAAATTCCTGCCATGGCTCCAAGATGTTAGTAAGGACTTTAGCCAGCTTCTCTTTTGTTTTGGTTTTGGTTTTTGCCCAGGGATTACGCCTGGTGACTCAGGGGACCCATACTGGGTGCTGACAATTGAACCTGGGTCAGCTGCATGCAAGGCAAATGTTCTACTGTTCTGTTGCTCCAGCCCCAACTAAAAGCTTTTTTTTTTTTTTTTTTTTTTTTTTGTCTTTGGGAGTCACACCCAGTGATACTCAGGGGTTACTCCTGGCTCTGCACTCAGGAATTACTCCTGGCGGTGCACAGGGGACCATATGGGATGCTGGGGATCGAACCCGGGTCAGTCGCATGCAAGGCAAACTCCCTCCCTGCTATCCTATCGCTCCGGCCCCAGCTGGAAGCTTATTTTAACTTGAGAACTAGTCATCAGGCATCTTTTGTTTTTGTTTTGTTCTGTTTGGGGGCCAAACCCAGCAGTGCTCAGGACTCACTCCTGGGTCTGTACTCAGGGGTCACTCCTGGCTGAACTCAGGAAACCATTTGTTACCGGTGATTGGATCTGGGTTGGCCACATGGGAAGCAAGTTCCTTACTCTCTGTACTCGGCCATCCTCCTTCAGGCAACTTTAAAAGCTAGTCTCTTAAATTAGTCTAGCCCCACAATACCATATTACCATATTACATATCACACAATGCATTAATTATATTCTAATATACACGACAGTTATTTTGAATTGCTGAAGAAATATAGGCAATTACAGCATGCAAATGCAAAATATTAAAAACAATTCCTAATGGGCATATAAAGGCAAGGGTGAATGTATTTTTTGTACTCAAATTTCTCTGAGTAAATTCTGACCTGCTCCCAGAAGTAATCACAGATTAGTGCCCAAACACCTCTAGTCTCTGTTTTTCTGACTCTCTTTGGGCCTCGGCTTCCTTAGGTGCATAATGAGCTGCCTGTCCCTGTGCAGTGCTGGGCACCAGGGCACCAGGGAACCCAGCCCACTTCCTCTCAGAAGTGGTGGAGTCTCGCCTGAGGCAGGAACAGCAGAAGGTAAGGTGGGAGACAGGTGGGCACACCAATAGTCTTGTAGCTCTGACAGTCCCCTCAAGGGGCTGGCAGCTGGTAGGGGCAAAGAAGTACCCACCTTCCTCTCTGTACTCCATGGTGTACCCTAAGGTACCCACCTTCCACTCTGTACTCCATGGTGTACCCTGAAGGTAGCCTCCTTCTTCTCTGTACTCCACAGTGTACCCTGAAGGTACCCACCTTCCTCTCTGTACTCCACAGTGTACCCGAATGTACCCACCTTCCCTCTCTGTACTCCACGGTGTACCCCCAAATGTACCCACCTTCCTCTCTGTACTCCACGGTGTACCCCGAAGGTACACACCTTCCTCTCTGTACTCCACAGTGTACCCTGAATGTACCCACCTTCCTCTCTGTACTTGGTATACCCCAAAGGAGCCCACCTTCCTCTCTGTACTCCATGGTGTACCCTGAAGGTACCCAACTTCCTCTCTGTACTCCATGGTTACCCCAAAGGTGCCCACCTTCCTCTCTGTACTCCATGATGTACCCTGAAGGTACCCACCTTCCTCTCTATACTCCATGGTATACTCTGAAGGTACCCACCTTCCACTCTGTACTCCATGGTGTACCCTGAAGGTACCCACCTTCCACTCTGTACTCCACAGTGTACCCCGAAGGTACCCACCTTCCTCTCTGTACTCCACGGTGTAGCCTGAGATAGTGCAGTTGCCTGTACTAGATGGAGGTAACCAGCGCAGGATCACAGACGAGCAGCTTCTCTCCTGGGCGATGGGGCGGTTTGGGGCTGCAGGCACACCTGCGGGACAGAAATGAGCACCTCACTGTTCCAGCAGAACCTGGTATTAGATGCTGTTCCCCACTCAGCACTGAGTGGTGCTGAGACAGGATGCAAACAGCTAAGAAGGAGGCAGAGAGAAGATGGTATTAGATGTCAGGGTGAAAGGTCCCTGGAGTGGGAGCTACCCTGTTCTCACCTGAATCTTCTCCAAGTGGCGCATCCTGTCCGGGGGAGTGTGGGAGCTACAACCAGCTCCAGAGGTGCTGCCTTGGCCTAGATACTGCATGGGCAAAGCTCTCTCAGGTGGCCATGCAGGTGGACGGTGGGCCAGAGAGCTCTTAGCAAAGGCCCTTTTCCTTCCCACTGGCTATGGCATTGGAACTTCCACAGTGAATTTTTTTCTCTTCTCTAGGTCTCAGGGAACTGCCTCACATTCCCTTACTATGTACAATCAGCACCCAGTCACTGACTGCCAGAGCATAGTGGTTATGGGGTAGGGAAAAGACAAAAAGGAAGGTGTTATTCAGAGGGACACTTATTTTTTTTTAATTAAACATTTTATTACACCACCCTGAGATATACAATTACAACGTTGTTCATGTTTGGAGGTTTCAGTCACATAGTGTTTCAGCATCCGCCCTCCACCAGTGCCCATTTCTCACCATCAATGTCCCCAATTCCCTCCCCTCTCCCATAGCCTGCCTAAATGGCAGGTTCTTTATCTCTTTTCTTTCTTCCTCTCTCTCCCTTTCTTCTCCTACACATTGTGGGCTGCACTACATACACTTGGAAGCCATCATGTGCATTTTTGCCTGTATTTAATGCTCAGTTCTATTTTGGTACCAGCCCTTTCGACATTTATTCACACATGTTCCCTTCTCTGTCTTACCTAACCTCTGACTCCCTCACATTTGCGGTAATTTCCACTTTTGGTAAGACCACCTGATATATTTATGTCATGCAAATAAATGCAGTCATTCTATGTCTCTCTCTTTCCTTCTGACTAATTTCACTCAACATGATCCTTTCCATGTCCATCCATTTATAGGCAAATTTCATAACTTCATTTTTCCTAATAGCTGCATAGTATTCCATTGTGTAGATGTACCACAGTTTCTTTATCCAGTCATCAGTTCTCAGGCATATTGGTTGTTTCCAGGTTCTGGCTATTGTGAATAGTGCTGCTATGAAAATAAAAGTGCAGATTGTGTTTCTGCTGTGTGTTTTTGGCTTCCCAGCGTATATTCCCAGGAGTGGTATGGCTGGGTCAAAAGGGAGCTCAATTTCTAGTCTTTGGAGGAATGTCCATATTGTTTTCCAGAAAGGTTGTACAAGTCGACATTCCCACCAACAATGTATGAGAGTCCCCTTTTCCCCACATCCACGCCAGCACTTGTTGCTTTTACCCTTTTGAATATGGGCCAGTCTCTGTGGTGTGAGGTGATATCTCATTGTTGTTTTGATTTGCATCTCTCTGATGATTAGTGATGATGAGCATTTTTTCATATGCCTTTTGGCCATTCGAATTTCTTCCTTGTCAAAGTTTCTGTTCATCTCTTCTCCCCATTTTTAATGGGGTTGGCTGTTTTCTTCTTATATAGCTGTACCAGTGCCTGATATATCCTGTATATTAACCCCTTATCAGATGGGTATTGGGTGAATATTCTTTCCCATTCTGTGGACTGTCTTTCTATCTTGGTCACTGTTTCTTTCGAGGTGCAGAAGCTCTTTAGTTTCATGTAGTCCCATATGTTTATCTTTTCTTCTAGTTGCTTTGTTAATGGTGTTTCACCTTTGAAGATGTCTTTAGCTTCAATGTTGTGGAGGGTTTTTCCTATATTTTCTTCAATGTACTTTATGGATTCAGGTCTGATATTGAGATCTTTAATCCATTTTGATCTGATTATTGTGCATGGTATTAGACACAGGTCCAAATTCATTTTTTTGCATGTAGCTATCCAGTTTTCCCAGCACCACTTGTTGAAGAGGCTTTCCCTTACTCCAGTTTGGACTCTTTGCACCTTTATCAAAGATTAACTGATCATGTCTTTGAGGGTGGGTGTCAGGATACTCAACTCTATTCCATAGATCCACAGGTCTGTTTTTATCCCAGTACCACGCTGTTTTTATTACTGCTGCTTTGTAGTACAGTTTGAGGTTGGGAAAGGTGATGCCTCCCATCTTCTTTTTCCCGAGGATTGCTTTAGTTATCCATGGGGGTTTATTATTCCATGCTAATTTCAGGAGTGTTTGGTCAATTTCTTTAAAGAATGTCATGGGTATCCTTATAGGAACCGCATTGTATCTGTACAAAGCTCTAGGGAGTATTACCATCTTGACAATGTTAATTCTCCCCATCCATGAGCAGGGAATGTGTTTCCATTTCCTCGTGGAGGAACACTTATTTTTGGAGGATAAAATAGTTCTGGAGGTTGGTTGCTTAACAGGTGAGTGTTTTTATTTTGCCTTTATTCTAGGGGTCACACTTAGAGGTGCTAGAAATGGCAGGGCTCCTCTGGGTGGTGCTGTAGGGACATACCAGGGCTGGCAGTGGGCTGGGTGTACTACGTGGAGTGCCAGGGACTGAGTTTAGGGATTGTACCTGCTGTGTCTGTACTCTACCTCTTGAGCTGTCTCCCAGTTCTTGAATGGACTTGAGAGATTTATGCTGAGTGCCATGAGCCAGAGGGAGAAGGACAAACATAGAATGATGGCATTCATTTGTGGGATGTGAAAGGGCATGGTATGAGACTAATGCCTAAGGACAGTAGAAATGAGGGCCAGAGGACTGGTCCATGGTTGAAAGCCTGTCTCGGGGGCTGGGGGATGCAGACAGGAGGAGGCAGTTAGGATAGAGAAGGGACCACTATGACAGTAATGGTTGGAAATGATCACTCTGGACAAGAACTGAGTGCTGAAAGGAGGTAAAGGGCTATTCATGATAATCATAATGCCAAAAGGAGAGAGGGGAGAGAGAGAGAGAGAGAGAGAGAGAGAGAGAGAGAGAGAGAGAGAGAAGGAAAAAAGTAAAGTGCTGTAAAGGCAGGCTGGGGTGGGGAGTGGCAGGAGGGAAACTGAGGACATTGGTGTTAGGAAATGTGTCCTGGTAAAGGGACGGGTGTTAGGGCACTGTATGACTGAGTCCCAGTCATGAACAACTTTGTAACTGTGTATCTCGTGGTAATTCAATTAAAAAAAGATTCATTTTGGGGACCTCCCGAGCAGTGGGACCCCCCCAGGCCACATTCAGTCTATTGAGTCAGTGGCTCAGTGCTAGGGCTCAAAGACACAGCTTTGCTGGGCCCTGCGGTCTGGGGCTTCCTGGGCCACTGCAGAAATGCCTGGAGGCCTCCAGGGACACGTTTGGTGGTGCAGGGATAGGAGTGTATCTGGGATAAGCCTGAACTATCTCCCTAGCCTGAACTTTGAATGTGCTTTACATGATCAGGCATTCACCACATCTGAGGTAGGATGGCACAATCTACGTGACAGACTCTTACTATAATAAAAAGTGCTCTTAAAATTAATAAAAATTGCCTGTACCTTGTACCTTCACGGTGGCTGAGGTTGATGCAGTCCCGTGGTCATTGGATGCGATGCAGGTGTAAATCCCACTGTCTTGGGGCATCAGATTACAGACCTTCAGGGTGATCTCCCCAGAATCACTAGAAACATGAGAAGTATGTTCTTAGAACCAACGTGTGCCAATGTCTGAGCCCATATGCCAGTGCCTCAGAGCCCACATTTCATTGTCTGAGCCGCATGTGCCAATCTCAGAGCCAACATATACCAGTGTCTCAGAGCCAATGTGTGCCAGTGTCTCAGAGCCAATGTGCCAGTGTCTCAGAGCTAACATGGGCCAGTATTTCAGAGTCAACATGTGCCAGTGTTTCAGAGCCCACATGCCAGTCTCAGAGTCAACATATGACAGTGTCTCAGAGCCAACGTGCCAGGTCTCAGAGCCAACATGCCAGTGTTTGAGCCCACATGTGCCAGTGTCTCAGAGCCAACATGCCAGTGTTTCAGAGCCCACATGCTAGTGTCTCGGAGCCCACATGACAGTGTCTTAGAACCAATGTGTGCCAGTGTCTCAGAGTCCACGTGCCAGTGTCCTAGAGCCCTTTCCTGAGTTCTTACCATGGGGGTCAGAGGGTGCATGAACCCTGTCCCATGGGTACACAGTGTGTGAGGACAACATCTTGAGGGTGTAATTTTTTGTGAGGCATCCACCATGCAGTGCTCACTCTGGTGGGCCTGGTCACTCCCGCCAAACTTGGCAAACCAGCCTGATGGGTGAGTGCTTGGGCTCTCTAACACAATAATGCTGAGACCCCATGCTAAGCCTCTATGCTAAGCCCTGAATTGCTCAGGACAATGTGATGCCAGGAATCCAAGTTGGGGCTTCATGCATGCCAGGCAGCAATCCAGCATCTTGAGCAATCTCCCTGGTCCTGGGACGTGGCTCTGGAGGCTGTGTTGGGGTGTGGGATGCTGGCAACAGGCCATCTGCTTACCAGGAGGAGACGGTGTAGGTGGCAGAACTGTTGTCGGTGTCAAGGATGTTCTGGTCTGGGCCCTTCCAGGTGATGGTGGGCTTTGGGCGCCCACACACTTTGCACTGCAGCGTCACTGTATCCCCAAGCAAGCAGGTCACATCCACCAAGGGCACAAGGAACTCTGGGGCCACTGTAGGCAAATCAATGTAAACTGTTTCCTTAGAACAGACTTAGCATCATGCGGTCACATGGCAACACCACACGTCTGTGGCCCACCCCTGCCTGCGGCAATCACACAACCTTTGACATAAGACTATGGTCATCTGTGTGCCTTTAAGAAGTACATTACAAGTAATAAATGTTCATTGCACACAGCATAGGAGGCTGAAAGCAGCAAAACTCCCGTGCCATAGTCCAGAGAGAGGAGCTGGGAACACTCCAGTATCTTTCCCATTAGGCTTGTAAGCACATGCGTTTCCCTCACCAGATGGATCCCACTCTGCTGTGGCCTGCCCTGTCCCCACGCAGGCACAGACACCCACCCCACAGCTAAAGGCTCAGTGCTGACCTTGCTTTCTGTTTGCCAACCCCGGACTCTCAATTGTCACTTTTTACTCACCTTCTTGGATGAAATTGGGATTTAAGATCTGAAAAACACAAAGAAAGAGAAAATGGCTTAAACCTCAAGGTACTAAAAGAGCAAACGGCATTCACTGTACCAAGAACAAAATAAACACAGTTTAGAGCTGGACCTTGGCTGGCGTGATCAGTTCCTGTTGCACTGGGAAGTGAGTTTAGCTCCCTGAGTGAATCTCAGTAAGAGTTCACGATTATTGGGGTGGCCCAGATCCAGGCAGGATACTCAGATGCATTTTCCCCAGTGGCCCCAGCTGGCCCTTCTGTCTTCCACCTCTTCTGCCCCTTCCTCCCTGCCAGACACCAGATCTTCTCCATGAACATTCACTGCAGCTGCTTGGTGGCCATGATCCTTCCAAGAATTGCCCACTTTCAGAGCCAGAGCACCCTACACCAGGCAGAAGGGCCCCCCAGGGGCTTGTGACAGAGGAACCAGGGCTGCCTTCCACATGTATCTCCCGCTCTGTGCAAGCAAAAATTTTCAGCAGCTTATGTGGGTGAAAGGAAAAAAGAGAAAGCCTGAGTGTCCATCAGGTTCTCCTGTTCTCCATGCACCCAGAGCCTGGGACACACACCTTCTAGCCCTTTCCTGTAAAGGGGAGAAATCCCACATGTGAGCTGCCTTGTCGGGACACTTTCTGTTGAGCTGCAATTAGCTCATCCTCCTGACAGAGGGGGAACAGAAGGGGAACCCTTTTCCGCCCAGACTGGTTATGTTGAAATGTTCCCTTTCCTTCAGAGGTCACTCTGAAGACCCTCACCCCCATTTTCTGTATTCCCTTGAATCATGCAAGTCCAGGTCCCAAAAATCTGGCAATATGGAAAAGTATCGACTCCCGAGTCAGAGAAATTTTTTTTTCTGCCAGCCAGAAAAAAAATTATTTTTTCTGTCCAGCCAGTGCCTTGGCTGGACAAGACACTACAGCATTTATCAGACAGGGGCATCTATCTTTCCAATATCAGGCAGGGCCAAAAACACCCAGCGCAATGTGTTATCTGCAGGGCAAAGTGAAATCATGCATGTCAAGGGTGCTATACCAAGCCTCAAAATCATAGTATTCAGTGAGTATTTGTGTGCGGATTCCATTTTAATGGGTTAGTGTCTATTGTTAAAATGGCTTGTCTCTAATAACTATATCTTGTAACTTTCCCTTCCTTCCTTCCTTCCTTCCTTCCTTCCTTCCTTCCTTCCTTCCTTCCTTCCTTCCTCCCTCCCTCCCTCCCTCCCTTCCTCCCTCCCTCCGTCCCTTCTTCCCTCTCTTCCTTCCTCCTTTCCTCCCTTCCTCCCTCCCTCCCTCCCTCCCTCTTTTCCTTCCTTCCTTTCTTCCTTTCATTTTTTGGCCACAACTGGTGTTGCTCAAGAGGTGTTCAGGGGACCACATGGGAATTTGGGGATCAAACTTGGGTCAGTTCTGAGCAAGGAATCTACCCACCCTTCTGTACTCTCTCCAGCCCCATCTTGCAAATTTCTTTCTTTCATAACAAAGTTAGAGGGGTTGAGGAGAGAGCTCAGAGAGCTGAAGCACATGCCGGAGTCCTGTGCCACACACATCCCCAGCTGCACACCTTTGCTTGTTCCCAAGCAGCTGGGGCCTCCGTCTTATTTATCAGCTGGGAATAAGAAAGACCATTGATGGGGCTGTTGGATGGAAGGGGTTATTGATTTTTTTTAGCCTTTTGGGTCACACCTGGCAGTGCTTAGTGGTCACTCCTGGTTCTCCACTCAGGAATCACTCCTGGCGGGGCTTGGGGACCATATGGGATGCAAGGGATCGAACCCGGGTCAGCTGCATGTAAGGCAAATGTCCTTCCTGCTCCGGCCCCTGGAAGGAGTTACTGGCTGGAGTTATTGGCTGCCCCACAGTTAGGAGGTGGGGCAAGGCTGGGTCGGGCAGGAACAGGGCTGCTTGCTACTCTCTGGAGTCATTCTGACGGAAGACGAAATGAAATTCTCAAAGGGTGGCGCCTGGCAAGGGTCAGTGACCAGCCTTCAGGAAACAAGACTCTCTTCTCAGCCTCTTCCTTGTCCAACCCTGCTCCAGCAGACGGACTCAAGAGGGAGCCCCTGTAAGCTAAATGTCCCATCATGACAGGAAGCCACAAAGATGCAAGAACAGAGGGTCCACACTGAGTTTTGGGAGGAGACAACTGGCAAAGGGCAGACTGTTGTGCTCTGTAGGTTTAAGAGGCGTCTCCTAAACCCGCACTAGAGTTGGAGTCTTAACTGAATCTTAAGAGAATTTCTTTTCTTTTTGAAAATTTCATCATAGCCCCAGCAGTGTAATCCTATGTTAAGCTCACACACAACAATTTAGTTTTTCCTTTTTGGTTTTGGTAGTGGCAGGGATTGAATTCAGGGCTTCACAGATGCAAGACAATCTCCCACTGAACTGTACCCTCAGCCTTCTTCCTGTTGGCCTGAAGTTGGAAAAAAAAATTGGCTAAAGGCTGATGCTGGTTCTCTATCTGGACCCAGCTTGGGGAAAGGATTGACCATTGGTTTTGCCTTAGTCAGTCCAGGGGTTGCTGATAATGATTCTGGATTGGTAACAATATAGAACAGTGTATCTATTGTTACATTGATAACAATGTAGAGCAGGTAACAGCTGCTCACAGCTCCTCATTCACCCCTCCAAACCCCTCCAAACTGGGAACGACTGTTGAGTGGATGTTACCTAGTCTTGTGTTCAGATGAGGGGGAACGAGGGGAAACTGGGATCCAGTGATGGCGTACATGAGGGCTCTTTCCGCTAGATTCAGAGCAGGGTCTTGAGAAGAGCTTGGTGAAATTTTGTCTCTGATATTTAAGCCCTCTCTGCGCCCCTTTGCTCTCAATCTTGCTGACTGCTCCCTCTCAGTCTGGACCCCTTTCAACTGCTCCAGGGAGGGCCAAGAGCCTGGGCAATATACACATTCATGTTGCCTTCCCTCACTTTATTTTTGTACACACCTGATGGTGCTCAGGACTCACTCCTGGCTCTGCTGTACGCTCAGGGATCACTGCTGGTGGGGTTGGGGGCCATAGGTGGTGCCAGAGTATTGAACCCGGATTGGCTGCATTTGAGGCAAGATCCCTACCCACTATACCACCTCTCTGGCCCTTCTTCTGGCTTTCTGCCGCTGACTCAGGATGACACCTGGGATGATGTCTCCCTCTTTGGTCCTCTCTCTACTTTGAAACAAACCAGAGCATAAACTGGAGGAGGAGATTGGCAGGCACCTTTGTAATTGTGACTCTGTGTACCAGAAGACCCATATGGTTCAGTTTCAGAATCTAGTAGCTCACCTGGTATGTCACCATTTTACAGATAATGTCAAATGAATGGACATTTTAATGGATCCTCATACAAGGGCGGGAATTGTGGAATGTCCTGTTATGAACTTGGAGGCTTTTCTTATTCCCATTAACCAGGATTGGACTTGCTATGGGCTCTAGCTGGCCAAGCATGAGCAGGAGGTTGGTCAGTGACTTCCCTGCTCATCCAGAGATAGGCACCTCCATGGTTCTTACCCTGCGCTACCATCTCTCAGCCTCTTCCTTGCCGGACCAGACGTGGGAGGTTTTGAGGACAGTAACCCTTAGCCATGTTTCATGCACCATCCACCAGGCCGCTCCGGCGTGCCTCTAGCACAGAGCAGAGGCCCTGTGATTCATTCGGGGAGGCGAACATGTCAAAATACTCAAAATATTGTGATTCAAATAGGGAGACAAAGAACTTAGGTCTCCTTCCACCTTGTCCAGTGAGCATGGCTGGTGTGTGCAGTATCTGAGGTCTCAGCCAGGGCTGTGAAAGGCTCATCACATGCTCATACACTTCTTGAAAGATCATTTTTCAATTGTTAGAAGCAGTTTGGGCATCTGCGTAGAGCTGGGACAGGGGAGAGATGTGGGACTCGGAGATGGCAGAAAATGGAAGGCTGGTGATGACGTATGTTATACACCGCATGTTATATAAATGTGCTTGTACTTTAACTTCACAGGGGCTTGCTCTGGCCAGACTGCAGGGGAAGAGGCAGGTAAAGACGGTGGTGAAAAGAAGCATAGGGTGCTGGTTTCACTTGAATCGGCAGAGGGCAGCATAGGGCCATTTTCTCCCAGGCAGGCAGGGTTCACCCAGTGAGTGACGAGCCAAGCCTCCATCTGCAACTGCTGGCATTTTGGGTCTCACCATGTGATTCTCAGGGTTACTCCTGTCTCTGCACTCAGAAATTACTCCTGGTCATGCTCGGGGCACCATCTGGGATGCCAAGGATCAGACCCAGGTCAGCCATGTGTAAGGAAAATGCCCTCCAAATGGTGCTATCACTACGGTCCCAGAAATTAATTTTTCCCTGCTTTTTCTTCCACAAGGTAGGGCAGTGAATGATGGGAGAAAACTAGAGGTAAAATGTAAGAAGCACTGACACCCTGAGCTCCGAGGAGGAAATTGTGAGTCTGAAATTCTGAGTGAGCAGAAAGTGAAGGCAGAATTCTCCTCTCTCTAGAAGTCAGGGTTCCAATTTATTCCAGAAGGAAATGACCCCTTCTTGCTTTCTAAATCCCTCAACAGCAGTCACAAAGCAGTTCAAAACTATCAAGAAAAATGACTTTAAAATGGTTAAAAGAGGGACTGAAGGGATAGTACAGCAGGTAAGGCCTTTGCCTTGCATAAGCCAACTCTGGTTCGATTCCTGGCACCACCAGTTCCCCTGAGGAGTGGTTCCCTGAGCACAGAGCCAGGAGTAAGCCTGAGCACTGCTACGTGTGGCCCTCAAAAACAAAACTAAAGAAAAAAATTAAGTAAACAAACAAAAAATATTAAAAGAGACGCAAACCCAAGTCTCGAAGGAGTCAAAATGTCTATTCATTGCTTCTCTTCACTTTATGTTTGTTTTATGTGTATCTGTTTTTAGTGGAGGAAGAAACTGAGTTTGGATGCCTTTCTAAGATTTGGCAATAAACCAAACAGATAAAAGAAAGACAATGTTTTAAAATCTAGATATGATTTCTGTAGGCTTAAACATTTAATCCTTCTTGTTTTTAATTGAACTAGACAACAATTTTAGAAAAAATTGATAAACTATATTCCCATTTCTTAATTGAATATAAATTGGCTGCAATTAAAAAATTCAGAACGTAACACAAAGCCAAAAAAAAGCATAACTGGTTTTTTAAATTAGCTCCACTTTGCTTGTTTTTTTTGCTATCCTTTGATTCTTAGTCATTTTCTTCAACTATAATTTTTATGTTTGACCGTATTATAATAGACCTTTTGCTTTAAAGGTCTGAAATGCACAATTTTTTTAAAAGTTGTTTCTGTTACCAGTTTCTAACTTAACTGAATTGTGGGTGAGAGACTTTGGTCTATATAACATTGAGTCTCTGGCTTCTGTTGGTGCTTTATGAGTAGCCAATTTTGCTAAAAGTTCTTTTCTTTTCTTTCTTTTTCTTTTTGGGTCACACCCAGCGATAATCAGGGTTACTCCTGGCTCTGCACTCAGGAATTACTCCTGGCAGTGCTCAGGGGACCATATGGGATGCCGGGGATTGAACCTGGGTTGGCCGCGTGCAACGCAAACACGCTCCCTGCTGGACTATTGCTCCGCCCCGAGTTCCACAAATTCCTAAGAAAGTATTGCTGTTGGGTACTTGTCTCCGCAAGTGTCCATGGATCAAGCATGCTGTTTTCTGAGTTTTAAAACTACTTTTCATAGTCCAAATCTCTTTCCCAACTCTTCTCTGTATTCTCTGTATTTTGGTTAGAAACATTCAATTTAAAAATGAAAAGGTGGGGCTGGAGCACTAGTTCAGCGGGTAGGGCATTTGCCTTGCATGCAACCAACCCAGGTTCAATCCCGGCACTCCATATGTGCTCAATCCCTGAGCACTGCCAGGAGTAATTCCTAAGTGCAGAGCCAGGAGTAACATCTGCCTGAGCATTGCTGGGTGTGATCCACCCCAAAAAGAAAAAAAATAAGAAAAGGTAAGGGGAAGAGTGATAGTCCAGTGGGTAGTGCACTTGCCTTGCCGGCAGCCAATCCGGTTTCAATCCCTGAAACCACATATGGGCACTAAAGCACCACCAGGAGTGATCCTTGATCCCCTGAGAACTGCTGCATATGGCCCCCAAACAAAAACAAATAAAAAAGCAAACAATTGGGGGCTGTAGAGGTAGTATAGTGGATAGGGTGCTTGCCTTGTATGCAGTCAACCGAAGTTCAATCCCTGATATCCCATGTTTCCCAGAGCCTGCCAGGAATGATTCCTGAGAGCAGAGGAGGAGTAAGCTCTGAGAATAGCTGGATATGGCCCATAAACCAAAATAAAAGGTATATATATATGTGTGTGTGCATACATATACATATATATGTATATATACATATATATGTATACACAATATATATATTGTGTATATACATATATAAAAGAAAATACAACTTTTCCTAGTGAAAGAAGCCACCACAAGGCCTATGACACAGCTTTTGGACAGAAACAAAGGCAGTGCTGGCTGCGTGCCTAGCTCTCAGGGTGGCTGTCAGTTTGGACACATGGGGACAGGACTGGCAGGGGACAATATGGTGCTGGTGTCCCCTGTCCCACTTTATGCTTGATAAATTTTATTTTCAATATGGAACCCGAGATCTCATCACCTGCTAAAGTCTTTATGGGTAGGTTTACTGTTGTTGCTATTTTGTTTTTGAGCCTCACCCAGTGGTGCTCACGTTCTGGCTCTATGTTTGAGGATCACTCCTGGTGCTGCTCAGGGAACTCGGAGTGACAAGAATTGAACTTGGGCCTTCTTCGTGCAAGTGTGCGCTAGGCCTGTTGGGCTTTTGTGGATGAGTGGTGTGAGTCTCCTTTATGATTTGTCCTGACAACGCTCCAGTGCCACAGCTTTGTTTGACTGAATGAAGGAGGCTCCTAGAGGCTACAGTCACATGAGTCATGACTTGTTCTGGGAACTTGGGGTGAGTGGGACACACACATGAGGGAGAGTGTTGGGGAGAGTGGGGCACACACAAGAGGGAGAGTGTTGGGGTGAGAGGGACACACACTGAGGGAGGCGTTGGGGTGAATTAGACACACACATGAAGGAGAGTGTTTGGGAGAGTGGGACACACACATGAGAGTGTTGGGGTCAGTGGGACACACACACCCGAGGCCCCCCCCTTCCCTGACTCACAACCATACTCAGCTGTTTTCATTCCTGCTTCTTCCATTGCTGCTCAGGGCCTTTCACTGGTCCTGGACCCTCTCCTTGAGTCATCACGTCTTCCCACCCCATTGGGTCTAGTGTAACTCCTGCCCTGTCCCCATGACTCTGTGCAAAGGCGATAGTCTTCTCCTCAAAGAATGAATCCTATGACTCCCCACAAGTCCTCTCTTGCTCCTTGCTGCTCCTGGGTCAAGTCTAGGTTCCCCAGGCCTTAGTCAGATCCCAACACAGTGTTGCATTATTTCCATACTGCTTCCCACAGGCCTAAGGTCAGGAGTCCATGTGCTTTTTTTGGGCTTGGATTCTGTGTTCTTCTCTCACCTTTTTCTCTTTCCCAAGACTGCAGATAATCTGATTCAGATTGGGGTTGGGGTTGAAGCCCATGGCATGAACATTGACTGTAGGGAGAGAGAATGCACCCTTGGGGATTCTTTCTTTCTATGCTTCAACAAGGGAATAATGGTAACAGCACTCAGCTCTGATGTGCAGAAGGAGAGGACTCAGAGACTCTATATTTACCATCAGTCAGTGCCTCAAAGGGAGTTTAAATAGCCTCAGATGGATAAAGGAATGACTCCTTCCCTGCTACAGCTAGCTTGAAGCTTTGCATGTGAACAGACATTTAATCAAGCCTCCATCCATAGCCTGGGATTCAGATGTATGTGATCTGCCATCTACAGTCTTTACTGTGCCTAGTATTAGTAAATCTTGTTCAGTGATTGGACTATGACATCACACTGGAGCCTGGCAGTGAACCTTCACATGTGAGGAGGGAGGTCTTTGCTTTTCTGGTGACTGGCTCAGCTTCTGGGTCAAGGGAACCTCAGCATCTGATTACTACACAAAATAAGATACCATAGATGAGGCCTCCAGTCATGGTGAGGGGGACCACAGAGCTGATTACTCACATAGGTCTGAGAATGTCTTCTGGCATTTCCAGCCTGTATAAATGGACTTCCTTTTTCAATTCTCATGGCCAGACACCTCAGTTACTAAGAATATGTGGGTGAGGCCAAGTAACCACGGCAGCAGTGAAGGGATTAAATAATCTATTGAGGAGGAAATTCTCCAACAAGCAGTGATGGAACTCAGCCGGGCCTGAGCCTGACCCTTCTTTGAGCAGACTTGTTCCACACCACAAATCCTGCCTGGCCTCCACAATGCCCATACTGGGGACTGGCTCTTTTTATTCTTGCTTTGGGAGTCATGCCTGGGGGTGCTCAGAGATCACTCATGACTCTGAGCTCAGTGGTCAGTCTTGGGTGCATACAAGGCAAGAGCCTTCCCTGCTGGGCAGTGTACCTGTCTATCTCTTTGGTCCATGACCTGTCTTTTTATTGTTTGTAGGTTATGGCCTCTCTGAATCTGTCCTCAGGATGGAGAAGAAAATCCATCATCATGGGGGGGCTGTGAGGAGCAGAAAGCAAAGTGACAGAAACGTGCCATGGCAGATCTTGCATTTCCCAGAGGAGAGGCCCAACACTGCCCTCTTGTGTGGAACAACAGGAGTCCATGTGCATGGAAGCTCAGAAAGTGAACCTCCCAGCCAAACCCATTTGAAAGGTGACAAAGAAATTCTTTTGTAGAAGAAAAAATATAACATGAGAGAAATGGAGTACTTCTTCTTCTCTTCCAAAGGGTTATTTTCATTAAAAAATGCAAAAAGAGGCCTCAGTGGAAACACCAGCAATGCCAGAGGCCATCAGATGGGGGGGGTGTTGCAGGGGAAAACCAACTTCGCCAATGTCTGGCTGTTATTTGGGAGCTCTGAGTCGGGGACAAGGAACCAAAGTAGCTAGGTGGACACAGCAGCTTGGTCTTCAAGACATGGGAGCTGGGGCTGGGTGGTCTGGGGGGAGGGCAGGAGGGTCAGCATGGGTCATCCACATCCTTTCCTCAGCTGGAAGAGGACACTTGGGAACGGTCCCAGGCTTCCTGCAGTGGAGGTATGGGAACACGGCAGCATCTTCTACTTTACATCTGTGCGAGTTGAGGCAGACTCATCAGAAGACTAAGTGTCACACATGAGAGCTGCAATGCAGGGCTGTGCACAATGGACACAAATGCTGTTTCCTGGGGGCTGTGCACCCCCACATATTCTGAGAAGCACTGGGTCAGGCTCATAGCTCACGGTGCCCTCAGAGAGAGCCTGAGGTCTGAGGGGTACTGGGTTAAGATCATGGCTGATGGTGCCCAGGAGAGACAGTGACTTTCTGCCTCCTGGTCTGTTGTTTCTGTGGATCAGGGCCTTTGTGTGGTTTCTACTTATCACCCTTTAGCCTTGGGAATCTGGGATGGGAAGGAAGGGTGCCCCTTCGTTGAGTTGGAGACTTGAATAAAAATTTCACATGGAAAAGTTGGTACTAAAGGTCAGTCTCAAGCCTGCAAGTATTTGGGTGGCCAGCTCAGGGCTGACTCCTGACTTTGTGCTCTGGGATCACTCCTGGTGGTGATCAGGGCTCACTCCTGGCGGTGATCAGGTGACCATATATGATGTTGGGATGAAACCAAGGTCAGCCATGTGCAGGACAAATAAATGCCTTACCCACTGTACTTCCTCTTGGATCCCTAAGGATCTATAGGTTTAAGTCAACTTAGAGATAGGGTGCTTCCAAGTGGGGAGCAGGAAGGTGTAGGATGGTTGGGCACGGTGATGCAGCCCCCTCTCTGTTCCCTGGACCACCCTGTGGCTAGCTGCACAGCAGGCAGATGCATGGTGCCTCGGTCCTTAAGAAGCTGGGGTAGCGGTGGAGTCTTTCTGGAACCACGACAACCTCTTATTTAGGTGCACTGACCTTCCCAGCCAAGAGTAGTATTGATTAAAAACCAAAGCAAAACCACTAAGTTGCATTTAATTAAATGAGTAAAGTTTGGCCAAGAATCAATCTCCTTGCAGACAAAGGCCCAAGTCTGGGAGTTCGTCAGCTCTCCCAACTAGCGTGCAGGGTGCCGTGAGGGACAGTACTGGGGGTGGCAGGCAGTGCAGACTCTGAGGCAGAAGCATGGCTGAGGAATCTGGCGGTGGGTGTGAGGTGTTGGGCTCACCACACCCGAACTTCCAATTGGTAAAGGAAACCCACAGTCTAAACCATAGTGGGGATAGTAAGGCAGGGACAGGACTGCGCCTTGCACATGGCCAACCTGGATTTGCTCTTTGTTCCCCCAATATAGTCCCTGAGCCCATAGGAATGACTCCTGCACTTAGAGCCAGGAATCAGTCCTGAGCATCGCCAAGTGTGGCCTCCCCATTCCCCACCCATAAAAACTAAAACTGGAGCAAAGAAAAAAAAAGAATAAAGTTGTTCCCAGCACTGTGTGACCGAAACCCCCAAACATGAACAACTCTGTAATTGTATATCTCATGGTGGTATAATAAAATATTAATAAAAAAAAGTTATTCCAGGACCAAATCAGTACCTGATTTCCAGCCTGCTTTTGCACGTTATGAAAGTACCTCTCATTTCTATAACCTCCTGCACCCGGACCACCGAGCGTCAATACAAGGAGTGGCAGCTCCTTGTTCATTGTTCCCTGGCAATTCTAAGGAGTGGTCCCAGGAAGTAGCAGAGAAGGGGATCACAGGTCTGGGGTATCTTCCAGAGGTGGGTGGTGTGTGACATGGTGGGTATGAGGAGAGCTACACCAGAGAAGGGGTCTCTGCAGGGAGAGGAAAAGGGTGCAGACTCGGGGCCCTCTAACATAACTAGAGGTGCTTAGAAGCTGTGGGAAGCGGGCCTCAGCCTGTCCAGTGTCAATGTTTTTCTTACAGGATGTGCTCATGTGTCTCCCGGCACAGTGGCTCAGCCCTCTTATGGTGGCAGCGTGCAGGTGGTCTGTAAGAGAAGACCCCAGCAGCTATCTGTTCCTTAAAGGACTCTCTATAAGAGCAGTGGAGATGGCATTCCTGGTACGTAGGCAGAGTCACTGCCAGGTGTGGACTCAATACGAGGGGGTTGGAGGGCAAGACCCAGCATGGGGCAGGGCAGGGCTGCAGGGGCGGGTACCAGCTGGAGTCCCAGACACAGAGGCTGATGGCAGACACCGCCCCTCTCTGTCCTCCTCTCCCCAAACACCTATGATGGTGGTCAGGCTCAGCAGAGGCTGGAGGCCCAAACTACAAGGCCCTAAACTGTCCAGCCAGATGGCTTCAAGAGCTGGTGTACTCTCGTGTTCCTGGAGGCGGGCCTGAAGCTCTCTTCAGCAGCACTTTCTCTAGCAGTGTCACGGATACAGCTGGACTTACCTATCCCAGGGGAAAATACCCAGCACCAGTGGGAAAGGTGTTTCCATTGATCTTAGGATCTGAAATGAGTCTGGAAGCAGAGTCGAGACACCCCTAACCCCTTCAGCATCTGCTTCGACCCTCAAAACTGCTTTTAAGATAGCAACACTGTCCCCAAGACCAAGCTGACCACAAGGGGCCTGGGGCCTCCGGACACTGTCACAGCAGCTCCGACTCCCCACCCACAACAAGAGCTCTTTGAGAGCTCTGGCCGGTTGGCATTTCTGCCTCAGTGACTATGTGAAAACCTTTTTGGACACGCAGCAGCCCAACACTGACATACTGACATTCATGGGCTTCTGCTCCACATGGTGCCTGGGATACACAGAAACCTTAAAAGACTTGTGCTTTGTAAGGCAGAATTAAGATGTGTGTGTGTGTACATGTGTGTGTACACACGCAAACATGTTTTTTCGACTGAGGTGTAAGATGCACCATTGGCGCAGCAGTTAATCTTCTCAGTGTGTTTCTCACTTCGCCTCATGGTCCTCTGTACATACCTTTTTCTTACTCTTCTTTTAAAAAAATTTTTGGTCTTTAGACCATACCCAGTGGTGCTCAGGAGACCATATATGGTGCTGAAGATCAAACCAGTGCTGGCCACGTGCACAGGAAGTGCTTTAAGTCCTGAACTTTCTCTCAGGCCCCTTTCCCTATTTATCCTAAACAGGATGTAACAAAGTCGCGCTTTTCTCCCCTGTCTGCTGAAGCACAAATGCTCTGAACTGTGTCACGGAGCATGGACACCGCATTTTCTCCCTCCTGCTGCCCAGGTGCCCACTGCTGTTTGTAGGATGGCATCTGGCACCTGGTAACAACACTCAGGCCCACAGATATAGGCACTTCTAGGCATCTTCCAGCAAATGGCCAAGGACCCAGGAGAGCTGGTACTTTTGCTGTAAAATGAAAGGAAGCTGAGCCAGAAGCTAGGCAGGCCTCCTGACTCTAAATACATCCAGCTATGAGCGCCAGGCCCATCCCCTCCCACAGTGGAGCACTGCATCTACCCACCCCTGCCAGGTTCAGTTCTGTGGCAAGACCCACAGCCCAGGGACTGTCTTGTCCTGATCCCGAATCTCATTCTCATCCTGACTCTCAACCTGGTCCTGACTCTCTCATCCTGGTCCTGACTCTCATCCTGATCCTGACTCTCTCATCCTGGTCCTGACTCTCATCCTGATCCTGACTCTCTTATCCTGGTCCTGACTCTCTTATCCTGATCCTGACTCTCATCCTGATCCTGACTCTTATCCTGGTCCTGACTCCCTTATCCTGGTCCTGACTCTCATTCTGATCCTGACTCTCTCATCCTGATCCTGACTCTCTTATCCTGGTCCTGACTCTCATCCTGATCCTGACTCTCATCCTGATCCCAACTCTCTTATCCTGATCCTGACTCACTCTCATCTTGGTCCTGACTCTTATCCTGATTCTCTCTCTCTCATACTGGTCCTGACTCTCATTCTGATCCTGACTCTCTTATCCTGGTCCTGACTCTCATCCTGATCCTGACTCTCTTATCCTGGTCCTGACTCTCATCCTGATCCTGACTCTCTCATCCTGACTCTGATTCTCTCTCATCCTGGTCCTGACTCTCATGCTGATCCTGACTCTCTCATACCGATTCTGACTCTCATCCTGATCCTGACTCTCTCATCCTAACTCTGACTCTTTCATCCTAACCCTGACTCATCCTCACCCTGACTCTCTCATCCTGTCAGGATGCCCACCTCCCACCACACCTCTCAGACCTGGTTCTGCTCAGCTGTCATCTGGCACAGCTGAGGGCCCCTTATTGGGGTGCCCTTTCTGCCTCTTCTTGGGTTTTGTGGTGGTTCTCGTAAGAGGGTTGTAGATTTCTTTGAGACTGGGTAAAACTAGAATACAAATGTCCACCTAGTTAAGTGACAAGCTTAGGGCCATACAATAGCAAAGGTTAAGCTCTCTGAACTTTAGGTGATATTACTGGGGAGTGCACAGATAAGCATAGATTACTTCAATTTGATTTGACACTAAAAGAAAAGAGAGCAGAGAATGCCAGCTCCTTCTCTGCTCTGGTTCTTCAGATCTCTTACATGCATGTGGTAGTCAGCTGCATGCAAGTCCCCTTCCTACAGCCCAGAGTGGGTCTAGCTAAGAAGAGTTGGTTGCTGACTGAAGGCTCTTCCTGGCAGGGGTATGGGTGCCATTCCCACAACCCTGCAACCTGGGAGTGTGAGAAAGGTCAATGGACAGTGTTCCAGCTTCCCATCTCCAGGCAGCCCCCATTGGCTCTGGGAGGTCAGGGGCAGTTCCCAAGGAGGCTCCTCCCCCATGGCCAGGCAGCCCCTACAGGCTCTGGGAGGCGGGGACAGTTCTCAAGGAGGCTCCTCCCCATGGCCAGGAAGCTGTTGCCCAGAGCCCCGGGGCAAGGCCTGCACTTCCTCCCACCGCACCTCCGACACTATCAGACGCTGAACACGGTGACTCCAGCCCGGCTCAGCCACAAACCATATTTTGTGGAGTCTCAGGGGAGGAATAGGTCCAAATGGAAGAACCAGATGATGGTAATAAAAAGGAAAGATGAGGAAAGGGAAAGGCGGGAGGAGTCAACAAAGGGGAGAAAGTTTTGCCTTTTGACAAGAAACCACCTACTCTTTATAACGCTGTCTTCCATGGGGGAGAAATGTTCTATGCTTCCAACAATGAAGCAGGATATTTTGAACCCAGACTCAAAACCATCTGAGAGGAAAACAGAAAGCAAATATTCAAGAGAACCAGGTTTTTGTTTGATAAGAAAGAGCTAGGCAGAGTATTTTTCCCCCTCAAAATCGAGCTTAATGGAGGCATGTGAGTGCATGTATGCATGTGTATGCATGCATGTGTCTGTGTGGGGCTGGAATCCCCAGAGGCCCCTCCCTTAGTTTCTCAGTGACTGGCTGGTCATTCAGTAAGGTCATGGCAATGGTACACATTTCAAAAGACAATCAATGTAGGAAATAGGACAAGAGCTGCTTCTACCTCCATGCTAGTATTAGGGTCAAGATCATCACAGTCTGACTCCTCGGAACTGTTGGTCTCCTTGGGCAGCATGCGGAAGGGGGGAGAAAGAGAACACAGTTAGAACACAGGCAGCTGAGGCCAGAGAGGAGGCTGGGGAGCACGGGCAATGGGAATCTGGGCAGAGAAGACCCCAGTGCTCTGAGGGGCGGGTGCGGTCAGCATGGGCACAGCATGCTGTTTCCAGAGAGGGGAGGCCAGGGCCCCGGGAACTGCTCCTCTCACAGGGAAATAGCGATGGAAGCCACAGAGTGAAGCATGAGAGCAGAGGACGGAAACTTCGTCTTCCGAGAGCTGAGCTCGCCCAGTTCGGGGTGAAGGAGAGGACACAATTTCTTTTCCCCAAGAACGGCGTCAAGGTCTGTATCAATTGTCTTATTTTGCCCAGGAAGGGGAAAAAAAAAGTGGCAGGGAGCTAATCCCACATTCCAACAATATTAAACATTAGACTCTGATTCCCACGGTCTGGAGGGAAACATCACATCACTGCAGGGGTCTACCAACATTTAAATTCAGTATGGTGGGGGAATGGGTGGATTATTCCAACACAATACTAGAGCTTCACCCCTGAGCCTCCATCCTTCCCCATGCTCAGGCCTCAAAGTGATATCGTCTGAATTCTGGGAAAAGAAATAAAACTGGACCAAAGGTACAGTGGCCCTTAACTCCCAGTTGCAGCCTGCACGGGGCGGGAGTCTGTTCTAATGTCTTTAACCTGCTGTATTTCTCCAACCTGCGGACGGAATGGGTAGCTTTGAGGGCTTTAGTATGAATCAAGCATCTTGCATTTCTAAGAGAATTAATGCTGCAGATAATTTTGCTATAAAACATCTGCACAGTATAAGGAGAAAGGTAAAAAAAAAAAGAGAGATACTTACTTATTTGAATTGAAGTTGCCAGGAGAAATAAAAAAATATAAAATAAATCGATCTTGCATGCAAAGTCCTGCTAAATTACTACCCCTCTTGTTCCCACACTAGAAAAAAAATCCACCCAAGATGTCTCATCAGAAGGCTGCAGGTTGGGAGGTGAGGTGGGACACGGCTCCAGAATGCCTTACTCACTTTAACAGAGACTTTGCTGCCCAGAATATCCTTGGGTTTACGAGGCCCTGTGGCTTCACTTTTACCCGTGTTCTCCACTTCCGCCCGCTTTCTCATGCGTAGAGTGTGCCATGAACATGACTTCCTGTTGTACCAAAAAATGCACCAATCAAAACGGCAGGTCAGGGCAGAGTGAGGCGGTGGGTGGGCTCACCACCCTTGGGTGAGTCAGTAAGTGAGGTGATCCAGCCAAGGAGTCCCCACACCTGCATTCCAGCTCCCAAGGTGGCTGGTGCTGATCTCACCCCAGACCGGAGGTGAGTGAGGAAGAAGTCTGACTCCTCCTGATAGATGTACATGTTTGGCTTGAAGTGTTTGAGGAAAATACGGATACTTAAACTCTACAGAGGGACATCTCCCCCAGCCCCGGGGCGTTTTTAACCTAAGATTAAGGAATTCTTTTTATGAAGTTTGGTGGGGCTAAGGAGCCGAGCTGAGACAGGGAAGTATATTGCGAGGAGCCACTTGCTCTTTCTTGGGCCAGTATTCAATATAAAGACCCACAATGAGACCCACCTCATTCTCTGTGTGTGGTCACTCCTAAACACTGCAGTACATCCCTGGGTTGACTTAAGAAAAATGGTGTAGCCAGACTCACTAATCTGCATGATTTAGGATAACGAGGCCCAGAACTTTTTGCTGAGGAAAACCCAGTCATACAGAGAGGAAGGGGCAATGCCTTAATCTTTTTGGTTTCATATTTTTTGAGGGGGAGGGCACTCCCGGCAATGCTCAGGAGTTATTTCTGGCTTTGTATTCAGGAATTACTCTTGCTCGGGTATGCCAGTTATCAAGCCTGGGTCAGTCACGTGTAAGGCAAATGCCCTCCCTGTTGTGCTATAGCTCCAGCTCCCCCACCCCCATTTCTGTTTTACCAGGACAGTTTGGGACTTTTTTATAGACCTGGAATGAGCTGCTCAATGGCTGAGTTCTTGAGTTCTCCATGTCAAAATTTAAAGACAAAGAAGAAACCAAAAGACAACTAATATCTGGGACCCTGAGGAATGCTATTAATTTCAGGTGTTTGGACAACAGTTTGTTTGTCAGGTGTTTGGCAATGGAGTTTGGACATGATGTTTTTTGTGATCTGATGCAGTGAGGCTGGCTCCCCTCAGCCTCTGGTTGTCACATGTTGGCCTCTGCCTTCACGGCACCATGAAAAAAGCCTTCATTAGGGAGAGAGAATATAGGAGGCAGAAGGATTCCCCCAAATGTATCATCTCCCTTGCACAAAACTCCACAGATGTCAGGAGTTGGAAAATGTTCCAAGGGAAGAGTGTAAAAACACATGTCACTAATAATGAACCTCTGGAGAAGAGCAGGGCTGTTGCTGTCTGGGGGAAAGCAAGTGGGCTCCTGAGAAAGGAATCTCTTGGCCAGACCCCTCACCCATGCCGGCTCTCTAACCCTTGGCCCAGATCCCTGTCTGATTATCACGACGGAGCAGGAACCACTCCTGGAGCTAAGCTTAGACAGTGTCTCGCTGTTCACTCAGCAGCCGTTTACCTCCTCTCTTTATCCCAGATCTCAGCTGGGTACACAGCGCAGGGTGTATGTTTGTGTTAGTGTGTTTGGGGCTGGTGTGTTTTTGTGTTTATTACACCTCTTTGGGCTGGTCAGAATGCTTGGTGAGAAGCTAGGTATGTCATAAATAATGTGCAGAAGGAAACTCAGGGCTCAAGTTCATCATCTTCTTCCCAGAAGAACCCGCCATCATGGTGTGGTGGCACTTCTGTCTCCTGGCCACAAAGGCTGGTGTGGGAGCGGGATTTCAGTGACACTTACCCCACCGGCATCACAACCAACTCTGGCCCCAGGTGCAGCTCACTTGTGTGGTGAGAGTTCTCCACTCTTAAATGCTGACCCCCCCATCACCTTCAGTCGGGGGTCTCTGCTCCCCACCATCCTCAGGCAAGAGCAGCTGACAGAGAATCCGAACGACCAATCTGTGGTCTCATGTGTTCTTCTCCCAGCCCAATGCCCCTGGGACCATCTCTCCTTGGAAGGTGTGAACAAGTGATAGGAGAGGGGATGGTTGAGTGTTTGGGTAATTGGATCACCACCGTGTGTCTTGATAAGGCATTGGGGGCACTATTCACAGGGTTTCTTCCTTTCTTTTTTTTGGTATGTGGGCCACACCTAGTGCGCAGGGCTTCCTCCTGGATCTGTGATCAGGGATCACTTCTGGCGGGGTTCAGGGGGGCCATATAGGGTGCTGTGGATTGAACCTGGGTCAGCTGTGTGCAAGGCAAATGCCTTACCCAGAGTACAACCCCAGCCTCTCTCCAGGGTATCTAAAAGGGCACCCAAATAAAGGGTCATTTGAATTAGATGAGGCCAAATGTCTGGGGTGCTACTCTTGGTTTCCGGTTGGGCCAGTAGTACCAGGAAGGTCGGGGTGGTGTTGGCAGTTTCTATCCCTGACCACTGAGGGAAAAGGTCAATGTGGCGCAGATCAGGGGGGGCCTCACTCTGGCAGCCTCCAGAGATGCTTCCGGTCAGGGAGGATGCACTGTGGAGGGCACTCACCCCATCCCACCTCAAAGCCTCCCACTGGGCGATCCTGCGCCTCGCTCAGGGTCTGGGAGCACCAACAGCGGATGCTTAGGAGGGAAGGGGAGGGTTGGGGTTGGAGGCTTGGCCACCAGGGATCCTTTGTGTGCATGGGGGAACTTCCATGGCACTCAACCAACCTCTAAAATCCAGAAAAAATAAAAGAGGGAGAACTGTTTGTTTCATGTTTGTGAGTCCCAGGATGGTGAAATGGGGTGAAAAAGGGTCAACTAGTCTTTAACCTCATTAAAACATGCTCATGGTGAAAATTTATTTTACATATTTAAAATAGTACATTTAAAATTATTAGTTACATTACAGGTACAAGGATGACCATTGTGACTCTCCATTGTATCATTGTATTGCACGACCTGACTTCATCCATATGGGTTTTTCTTTAAATAGTGCAAAAATACTTTGTACAGGAATGTGTTCGGAAGGGGCTTCGCAACCAAAAAGAAGGAAATATCTTACAAATTATCATGAACATATATTAAAGTGACAGGGGAAGGGAAACATTAAAAAAAAAGTTACAATCTGTACAGAGGAATTACCACAGACAACCAAAATGTCCTCTCTCTGGAGAGCAGCGGCGGCTTCCGACCACACAGGTCTGCCACGTGTGCTAAGGGAAGTTTTTGGTGTCAATCAAAAAATATATATATCAGTAACTTAATACAATATAAATAGAAGTCCAGTCCAGTGGGTCCTGTGGTGGGTGAAATGGAGCAACGGAAGGCATACCTTTTGTCACCTAGGGTTTCCAGTAGGGTTCTGTTCTTAATGAGGGGAGAGAGAGAAAAAAATTAACAGAAAATTACAACAAAAAGAAAAACCATTGTCACCAACAGAGAGAGAACTGGACCCCCTCCAGCCTGGCTGCAGCGCTGTGCGGGGCTCCAGCACCCGGCCCGGCTGGCGGGACACTGTTGTGAGTGAGCAGCAGAGATTCCCTACTGTGTGTTGGCAATTTTTTTTTCTTACTTTTGGTTTTTATTTTTTAATCCATATACTCCTCTCCGGGAAGCCAATGAGGCACTTACTTGATGCCGCTGTCACTATTTTCTGTGGCTGCCGTGGCTTTGGTGAGGGGTGCCAGGATGCTCCCTGGCACCCAGCCCTCAGCGGCAGGGGAGTGGTCGCTGGCTGGCTGGTACACCAGGAACATGTTCTGCTGGTTAACGGCGAGGACCTGGACCACCTCCCTTGGCTCACACAGATTTCGTTCTCCTTCAGTGCATAGTAATCTTTGATCACAGCCATGGATGAGGTCCCGCTGCAGCTGCCCAGGTCACTCTGTTGGGAGACAGGGCAGGAGGGGCAAATGGAAGGCTGTGTTATGTGACTGGCTTTATAGCCTGACCCAGGTCTCAGAACCTCACGCTACAAGCTGAGAATAGGCAGATGGTCGTATGGAGCAATGCCATGACATTTATTCTATTTATTGGCTTGGGGATACTTGGAACACTCAGGGCTTACCCCAGCTCTGTGCGTGGGGATCACTTCTGGTGGAATAGGGGACCATATATGGTGCTGGGGATCAAACCCAGGTTGGCCTTAACCCCTGGACCACCTTTCCAGTCCCTCGTTGTATTTTTTTTCTTTCTAGGTCACACCTGGCAATGTTTAGGAATTACTCCTGATGGTGCTCGGGGAACCAAATGGGATGTTGAGGATTGAACCTGGGTTGGCCACATGCAAGGCATACACCCTTCCCACTGTGCTATTGCTCGGCCCTTCTCCTGTACTCTTTATAGCAATGTTCCCTCCACATTCTAATTGAGGCTATAGATGCATCCTGGCCTAACAAAGTCAGGAACACATCTATACGATTAACACAGCTCTCCCACCAGCATCCTCTGGCCAATTGAAATAAGTGTGGCCCAGGGACCAGTTATTTCCCCTGTGGAGTGAGAATGGGGAAGTCAGGTCAGACTTCACAACCTCTCAAGAGAAAGAACAGGCTCAGGTATTTCTTTTTCTTGCCTTTGCAAAAGCACCAGTTTTACTCTACATTCTGACTGTCTATGAAAAAGAATCAACGACGAGGCATTTTTTTTTTGCTTTTTTTTGGGGGTCACACCTGGCAATGCTCAGGGGTTACTCCTGGCTCTGCACTCAGGAATCACTCCTGGCATGCTCAGGGGACCATATGGGATGCCAGGGATTGAACCCAGGTCGGCCGCGTGCAAGGCAAATGCCCTACTTGCTGGACTATCACTCCGGCCCCAACAATGAGGCATTTTTCTAGTTCAAAGGCAAGGCCATGACCTACCCTTACTCAATTCCAGACTTCAATGCGCCCTGTAAGCCCCCTGTGGCCCCCTACATGTGGGGCTCTGTAAGCCCCGTGTGGCCCCCTACACCTGGTGCTCTCCTCATTGAGGCTGGGAGCGCCAGAAATGCTTCAGAAGTGCTTTCACCTTCCTCACTGAACAGGGGCTTTACATGGGAAATAATTCCTGAGGGATGTGATAAAATGAGTCGGTAGTAAACCTGATATCAAATCAATGTAAAATGATAAATCATTCTCATCAAAAGATCTGTTATTAGAGCATGGAGGTCAGAACCAAAGCTGTTACAGCACTGGCGTTTGGAGCTGTTGAGGCTCTGAGGGCCAGAGCAATCCAGGGCTTTGCTTGAGTTCTAGAGCAAGTAAGTTGAAGAACTTGCCACGGAAACCAGGCTGCCGCTTCCTAGTCTGACCGTTGTTCCATTTTCCCTCTTGTTCTAGCTACCATGTATGGTCAATGCAGCTGTATAGGTGGGGTGTACAGTTAAGGCTGAGATTCTGGGCCTGCCCATGTGTGAATTGTGTATTATCTAGCATAAATGTTTAACTTACAGCTGACTTATCTAGTCACAGAAATGAGTAACTTCCCCTTGCCAGTCAGACAATGGATAGTAAAGCACTGTTAGAATGCGCTGCCTCTCAGTGTTCTTACAGGGGATCTTTTAGACCCACTCCTGGAGCTGTGGCCCTAATGAGCCTCTATTTGGCAGAAACTGTGATTCCACTACTTTAATACCTTATGTGTATATAATGTGTTTGTGGATGTCAGTGGTGGTTATACAAAGTGTACCCAACCAAGCCAGAAGAAATCAACTTAATTTGCTCAGTTTTGGGGGAAAGAGAGAAATTTGAGACTAAGGTTGGCTGTTATTGATAAAATAATCAGCATAAGTAAACCTTTTCTTCATACAGTGGACTCTGAGGCTGAGTCTTCAGTGGGGCGAGGCTGTAACAGGCTGTCTCTTACCTTGTTGGCTTCAAACTTGTCCCCAGGCTGGTGGTAGTCAAAGCCCGGACTGCCATTGGAGGTAGATATCTTCAGAGGTGGCAGAGGCGGGTTATAGCTGGGGACCTTTGGGGGCTTCTCAGAGCCCACGGGGACAGAGGAGTATGGCCGGGGCTAGCTTGAGGTGCCCTTTCAGGCTGTGCCCTCATCACGGCTGTGCTCCGTTCCTTCCGCTGATACTCAATGGGTGATTGTAGTGCTGTGGAGTGAGAAGGACCAGGTAAGGGGCTGGGGAGACCCTTATGGTGGTGGTCAGGGCTCAGGCCTGGCATGTGCTCAGCCTGGGTTTGATGCCTGGCATCCCATGTTCTCCTGAACACCACCATATGTGGCCCTGGAGACCACACTCCCGCCCCAAGCTGAATACATAAGGTAACCCCAGCTCTGCTACACTCCCCATCCTGAGCCCCTGTCGCCAAGCACATCAAGTAACCCCCAGCTCTGCCACACTCCCCACTCTGTCCCCCAGCTGAGCATATCAGGTAACCCCTAGTACTGCAGCACCTGGGCAGCTGTGCATTCTTGGGCCCTCACATTTAATCACTGACCTAGTTACCTGAGATTCACTGGAAGTGACCCTAAGCCCAGCTGGGCACTGTACGGGAAGCACCCACTCCCAAGTTTAAAAAGATCGGTTATTCTAAGTTCTAAAATTCCATGGGAATTTCGAGTCAGGATATGTGAAGAAAGCACAACCCTGGTTTTTTAAACAATTTTTTGGGGGACCACACTCTGCAGAGCTCAGGACTTACTCCCATTTCTGTACTCAGGGATTACTCCTGGGGGTGCTTGGGGGACCATATGGGGCTCAAACCTGGGTTGGCTATAAGCCAGGCAAGTGCTCTGCCCATTGTACTACTGCTCTGATTTCACGACTGTTGTTTTTAAGGAACTTGTCTTCTACTGTGAAGACTAAGAAACCGATCTGAAGAACAAAAACACAGAAGTTGTGTGCACAGTGCAGAGGAGGGCACCACACATGCACATCGGTGGTGGCGGCCATGTGGCGCTTCTGAAGACAGTGGCTGTCACATTCTTTCACACAGACTCTACAGGGAGGAATTGATGTGTAGGTAGGGAAGAGTGGGATCTGATTCCAGAGCACAGCACAGAGGGTCTCTGGGAGGGAGACAATGGACAGGGAAGGGAGGTGTGTAAACTCTGGTCGACCAGTCTGGATTCAATTCTGAAGGCATGAAAAGTGGCTGGGTGAAATGAGCTAGAATGTCTTAACCATCTTCAGCACCACCTTGAAAGGACAAGATTCAATCTTTTAACAGTTCAGAAGAGGATCTGGCAAGGCTGAATCACAAGCCACAAGAGCGCAACAAGCAAGAGACTAAACCAGTGGCAGAACCTGGGTGGATGTGGATGGATGTGGGTGGCAAGTGATGGCGGGACTTTCACAGGGTCTTGATGTAAAGTAACAGTACTGAGGGTCACTTAGGTGGAGACAGGAGAGCAGTGGTCAAGGGAATTCAGGAGCCAGACACCAAAGCTCACTTGAAGGGAAAGACCATGCAAGCTTTGTTTTGCTGAGTTTAGGATGACAATGTTCCAAGGTCTGAGTATTACAAAGGTATGTAGTTATTTGTCAATCAGGTCAAATTCTGAAATAACGACTTCAAGGGCTGGCTTGATTTTATCCTCTTTATCGGTATTAATGGTAACAGAAACTTAAAGTGGGTAAGCAGCTGGGCCCAAGAGAACTTTCAATTAGACAGTAGCTTCTAGAATGACATGGAGGCCTTCAATGGCACTCAATACCATCATCCTCTTTCTGTGATGGGTTCAGTGGTCAGGATAGATGCCGAGATGTCCCCTACAGGCCTGTCTCTAAAGGGATGGTCAGGATCCAGTTAGGAAGTGATCTTCTGATGGGGTAAGGAACAGAACAGGCTTCTGTCAGAGTTCAGCTTTTTTCTCTGGGAGGTGTATCACAGGCAACAAATGTTTAGGAACTGATGAGCTCGCCCAGCAATACCCTTATTATTCCTTGTAACGAGGAGGTGCTCTCTTACACCCTTATGGAGAGTCTGAATAATCACCGATTATGCCTAGAGCAATGCCGCTCTGAGTTTTAAGTCAGTGTCAGGGTCGTGAAGCAGGCCTTACCAGACAGATTGTTTATTGAATCAATGCCCACCGGACAGAATTGGAATATGACATGATTATATGCAATAATTTTTTAAAGTTTAAAAGAGTACATCTTCTTTTTAGACCACACTTGATGTTGCTCAGGGCTCTGAGCTCAGGGATCACTCCTGGTGGAATGTGTGTGTCTGTGGGGGGGCATATGTAATGCCAGGTATCAAGTCTAGGTCAACCACATGGAAGGCAGAGCTTTACCCACTGTACTATTATTCTAGCCCAGAGTATTTCTTAAATAAGCTACTTAGAGATCCGGGTTCTTTCTCGAGCTTCAGCTGGCAACTTAGGGCTCAGGACCAGGAAAGCCCTTCATCTTGCAATAGCTTTGAGACTAGCAGATGGTACAGTCTTTTGTCTATTTCCTTCTTTGTATTGCTCATGAGGGAGTTCCCAGAGAAATGCTGAAGATCTAGGAACAGGCTCAACAGCTCGTTCAAGTTTTCATTTTTGTGATCTAGGCAAGCTTCTTAACTTGAGTTTCTGTTCCCTTACTTGAAAAACATAGGGTAACAGGAAGGTTAACCTCTATATTTATTTACTGACTTTTGGTTTTGGGGCCACATCTGGTGGAGTTTAGGGGTTATTCCTGAGCTCCATGCTCAGGGATCATGGCTGTGCTCAGAGCATCAAATCAAGGAAGTTGTGTGTAAGGAAAACACCTTCATCCCTGTACGGCTTCCTGTCCATTTCCTCTCCATGTTTACAGGAGGATGAAATGTGAAAATATATGTGAAATGCTCAGCATCATACTTGGCACAGAAAAGACTCAAAGGAAGTAATTTTCAATTATTTCTGCTTTCAATTCATTGTCCTGTCTTTTCCCGAACTGATAAAATTAATATCCTCATCCAGTTTAGAATCCATAAGAAATTCATAGAATGCAATTTAATTAATGTGTTACATGTATGCACATATTTTTACATAAATTAATTTTATCTACAAAAGTGTTAAAGTTGTATTGTAGAACCATAAATGATATAATACTTTTATTACTATCCCTCAGGGTTGGACTGTTGTTTGATTTCAGACTCTTATAAAAGAAAAACCCTAATTATCACTTGGTCTAGTTTTTTTTTTGTGGGATGGAGGTGCACCCACACTTGATGATGCTCAGGGGTTCCTCCTGGCTCTGTACTCCTGGTGGTGCTCAGGGGGCTGTATGAAATCCTGGGGATCAGATGTGGATAGACTGTGTGCAAGGAAAATGGCTAAATTATTGCTCCAGCCTCTGTTTTGCTTTTTTTTTTTTTAACCAAATTGTGATATAATTGAGGGGCCAGAGGCTCACTTCTCAGATGTGGTCTGTAAGTGTAACTTTGCTTGAAAGCACAATTACTGTCTTCCCATTCTTCATCAATTTGCTCAAGCGGGCACCAGTAACATCTCATATGACCTGTCTCATGCAAGTAGAGCCCAAGGGCACCTGTTTGCTCCAGGAACATAAAGAGCCTCAAACTATTCCATCAGGACATGGGAATGAGGTCTATAATTGTTACTGGTATTTGGCATATCAAATACTACACGGGTAGCTTGCCAGGCTCTGACGTACAGGTAGCATACTCTTGTAGTCATCTCAAAATCCAGCATTTATTGATGAACTGCGCGGCCGCTTGTGGCTGTGTGAGCCAGGCTGCGATAGGCTGGTCTGCTGGGTGGAGTTCTGACAAGGGGAATGTCCGTTGTGGAAAATGGAGGCCCTCATGGAGTGGGGGGGTCGTCTGGCTTGTTGTGAGGCTCTGCTGGTGTGGCGGGCCAGGGCTAGAACCTGCCATTCCTCTCGGGCACCTCATGAGTGGCTGGGCACAGGGAGAGCCAGTAGCAGCTCTGCCCCATGTCTGTGAGTCTCTGGATCAGCATACCTGGGACGGATTATTTGCTCATATATACGCTTTGTATATATGAGCAAAAATAATAGTTTTTAAAAACTTGACCTTGTTAGAGAAAGTATCTGCTGCTGGAGATGATACTTAAGCGACTGAGACCAGTACTTACAGGGAGGATAGTGTGAGCTGAGTCATGGGTGGGAGCCCATGGATGCTCTGCAGGGTGTGATGGGTCAGGTGTGGGGCAGAGCCATTAAGGCAAGGGGCTGGGTGTAGTTAAGACAATGGTGACAGGATTCCTGGAATCATAGTAATCATGGCTCAGGGCCAGAGAGAAAGTACAGTGGGTAGGGCACTTGACTTGAACACGGCCAGCTGTGTTTGATCTTTGGCATCCCATATGGTTTTTTGAGCACTGCCAGGAGTAACTCCCAAGTGGAAAGCCAGGAATAACACCTGAGCATTGCTGAGTGCGGCCCCAAATCAAAAACCATACAAATGAAACAAAAGAACAAAACTCATGGTTCGCTGCTATATTATTCATTGTATTCATTTTTAAATGACCACGATGGGGTTCGGGGCAATAGTACAGTGGGTTTACAGTGCTTGCTTTGCATGTGGGTGACTCCCAGAAAGTGATTCCTGAGAGCAGAGCCAGGGAGGAACCCCTGAGCATCACCAGGTGTAGCCCCAAACAAACAAAATCACTACGATGTAGTAAAGCCTTGCCATGGAGTAGGGTGACATTGCGGACAGGTGCACCATCTTCTCCTCCCCTCCCACCCCTCCCTCTGCTGGCACAGCAGTAAACATTCCACTGTGGGCACAGGAGATCATTGCTACCTTTCATAAAACAAGACAACTGAGGCCAAGTTATGTCTTGCTCCATGCCACCTTTACCCACTCCCCTGAGTTGCCTGTGAGAGAAAGGCAGCAAGTGCTCTGCATATATGCAGGATACACATTCCAGGATGGGCCAAGAAGAGGTAACATATCAAACACACTGTATGTGTGTGTATGTGTATAAGCATGAACACATATGACCATAGAGCAAATATCTCAGGACAGACAAGAGGAGGTGGTATTCCTGTAGCAATGGTGTATGGAAAAGTGTGCATGTGAATACACATGTGTGCACATGTGTATATTTAGATAGACACACAGAGGCAACTACCACAGATTCCCATCCAGGGGACAAGATACTGGTTTATTTTGATTGTATGTTTTGCCTTCAATTTCAAGCTCTTCTCCACAGACAGAAATTTCTGAACTCATCATCAACCCAGCAGATAGGCACAATTTTAAAACTGTGTTTCTCCACCCATGCTGAGCTAATGTAGAGAAAATCCCCAGGCAGAAAAGAATATAAATAAAAGTAAACAAGCCAGCAACGGCCAGATTCAGATCCAAAGAGAATTAAGTTCTCTGTGTGATCATCAATTTATTTTTGGAAGCTTTAAGGAGCGGTTAAGTTTTATTTAATGATCATCTGTCTTTTGTGAAAGAGTAAGGCTGGTTAGCAAGATGATCTCCTGAGGCTTTTACACTGTTGAGAGTTAAACTCAGGGGCTAAACTCCTAGCTGTCCCTAGAAACCACTAGAAAACCCTAAGAGGACCAGCCAGGAGCCCCCAAATGAGAAAAGCTGTGGGAGAAAGAGGATGTGTGGTCTTGGACCTTTGCCCTAATTATTAACACTGGTAGGGAGAGCCACAGGGTCTCAGCTTTGGGAGTGTCTCCTTTTGGAAAGAGGGGCTTCTTTAGAACACTCTATCTGTTCCGCTTGTATCTGGAGATCCAGAAAACTTCCGAGCAAAACTGTTGGAAACTACAAGTTTGAGCCCATCTAAAAATATGATCTGAGAGAAAAGAAGAAAAGTGTCTTCCATAGAGGCAGGCTGGGGGAACGAGGAGGAATCTGGGAACACTGGTGTTGGGAAATGTGCACTAGTGTAGGGATGGGTGCTGGAACACTGCGTCACTGAGACCTAATCATGAACAGCTTTGTAATGGTCTATCTCACAGTGGTATAATGAAATAAACAAAACAAAACATGCTCTGGACATATAACTCCCCATGGACCTACACAGGTAGCTCAGGGGTATGTGTGGTCGCCCAAGAAAGAGAGAGCCCGGTGGAGGTCAGGCCCAGAACATACCATTTAGGAAGTCTCGCTGTGTTTCCAAGACTTGGTTGATGTCCTGCACCCAGGCCTGCTGGATGTCGGCGTTGGCAGCCTGCAGGATGACCCGCTCCGAAGTCTCCCGGTTCAGGAGCGCAAACTTGCAGGGGTCATTGTCCACATTCTCCTCCAGGACCAAGTAATTCATCTGAAAGGAGGCAAGTGTGCCTTTCACATGGAAGTGCTTTGTTGTTAAACCCACCTGCTATTACAGGGCTTCAGTGCTTTTACCTCAGGAACCGTGTGCAAATTTTTTACCCTGGATCTCACAGCTAAATACGGGATTTCTAGAGTGAGTGACATCACCCAGGAGAGTCTGCAGCACTGCCCCATCACCCCAGAGACATGCCTGGACTCTTGCTTCTGTTCACACACTCACTCTCCGTGGCTGAAGGGTATGAGGTAAAAGACCTTCTTGGCTCTGATGCCGCAGGTCGGGAAACAGCTCTTCTACCTGCCCTGCCACCTCACCTTGATGCTCCTCTTGAACATGTAGCTGGGGGTGAGGGACCCCTTCCTGAGCAGTTCACTGAAGATGACGATTTGCTCGAAGAGAAACACACGCCTCTCCTTGGTCCGCGACTGCATGCCCGTGTCCAGCCTCGATTACATAGAATGTGTCCTGCTGCAGCAGCTTGCCCTGCGCGGTCAGGGTGCCCTGGGGGGGTGGGGAAAGGACTGGGGTGAAGGAAGCTAAAGGGTGGGAGACAACCACAGAGACCCCAAGTGTGAACCTCAAGCCTCAGAGTCCTATAAAGAGACTGAGTGTGGCTCCCCCAGCCCCAACCCACCCATCTCAGGCAGATTCTGCCACTTCCTTCCACCTGTGAGAGATGCACCAACAGTTCCGGAAAACTGCCACAGAGGAAGGTAAATTATGGAGAAAGAGACATTCAGGAATCCCCCCTAGTTCTGCTTTATCATCATCATCAACATCATCATCATCATCCTCATTCTCCTCATCCATCCATTCATCTCCTCCTCCTCCTCATCATCAATCATTTATTATCAATAGGAGAAAAAAAAAGACGATGATGCCTGGGCCTCCTTCTGTCCTCAGAGCACAGAGAAACTCGGGCCTTTTAGACACCACACCCCACCCCAACACACATACAAACATACACTCACACACATATATACACACATACACTTACACACATATATACACATACATACACACTCGCTCTCATACAAACGTACATACATACACTCACACACAAATGCACATGCACACATATATATACACATGTACATATACACACAAACACACATATACACACATGTACATACACACATGTACATACACACATACTCACTCACACACAGGATACTCATGTGGCCATGAACCAGAGAGCTGCCTGACCAAGGGAAATGAAGCAAACAGGACCACGCAGAGCTGGGGCCTCCTTTTCTCATTCAATCACTGTAGGATGGAGGAATTCTGAGGTCCAGATCCACAACGCTGGGCACCTCTACAATGAGACACCCCCTCTTTCATAAGCTAGAAGACTGGGTATGGGGACGCTTTCACAAATACGCCCAGCTCCCAGGGTTCTGGACAGCTAGGCAAGGAGGCGGTGAAGTCTGTTTTGTTGGCCGGTTCTCATCAGCTACTCAGAGGCATCTTCCACTAAGGGAACTGCCTCCCCCCACCACACCCCCAACCTCTCCAGCAGCAGGTCTTCAGCAGTGCTACCGGAGAGCTTTGCTGCCTCCAGAGACTAGCATTTAGGGTGGTAGCCAGAGGGTCTCCTCCCAACTAGAACTTTCTGGCTGCTGGCTTTTGTGCCTAAGACATTCCCTGCACGTGATGTCTAATTCCAAATATTACCCTGCTTAAGCGCTGTTTTTCACTCATGCTCCTGAGAAAATCCTGCCCTCTGCCTAGATCATAAGGTCAGTAGCTCAAAAGGCTGATCTCCATCTCGGTCCCAAATTAACAGTGGGCCGGGTGACCAGAAAGCCAGGAAAGCTCTAAAAGCACTATTAATATCACATAAAAGCCCACTCGGACTCTAGCCTGGCAACATGAAAAGGGAAAGCTGAAAAGACTTTAAAGGGAGGAAGCAAGGTGAAGGGGTTTCTTTCCCTGGTTCCAAAGCCATGGACTTAGGAAGGGACAGTGAGAAGTCCAGTCTGTGACCTTTCCCAATTAATTGAAGATAGCTAATTAATGAAAATCATAATAAATTTATTTATAAAAGATTATCATGTAAAATTCATGATACAACATAAAATTATATTCAATTTTATGTCACTATTCAAAATAGGCTACCTTTAGTTACTAAGGTTTGGGTAGAAACTCAGTGGCCACCAAGGAAGTTTTAAACTAGTTTCATACTAGAAAAGTTGATTTCCTCTTCAAAGCTTTGCTACTGGGCTGGGGATGTGTCTCAGTGGTAGAACACCCCCAGCAAAGCGAAAAAATAAAAAAGTTCAAAGCTTTATTGTTAATGAACTAAAAGACTCCTCTGCTCCTAAATCATATGTTATCAATCGAACATAAAGGATGTGGCCTTCTTGAGAGATGAGTATTTACACAGGGAATTATGTGAAAGCAGAGGTTTTGGGGCATACTCTGTAAGACTGCCATCTTTATGAAAGATTGTCTCTACAGTCAAGAAGACATGGAGATGGATAAAGTTGCTGTCTGCAAACCAATAGCAAAGCCTGAAACCACTCCTACCAGTATCTGGATTTCAGGCCTTGCAGCCCCCAGTAACATTCTTTTTTGTTTAAGCCACTCCTCAGCCTGTGGTTCTGGGGAACAGATGTTTGGAGCAAGCCAGGACATTCATGGGAAGTAAAATCCTGGTGGTAGCTAGTGGTTTCTCCTAAGACCCAATTTTCTTCTTCTGAGAACAGAAAAGGTTCATTATGACACTTCAAAATGTTCATTTACCAAAACAAAACAGAAGCCCACCACTGCGTAGGCTTCCTTCTTAGAATCAGAGCTCCAACAGAAGCATTTCCTTTCTCTTCCTCAGTCCCTGCATCTCTCACCCACAAAAGAAACGGGAAGAGACTTGCCAGGTCTGCAGGATAGAGACTTATCAACCCCTTGGGGTTCTGAGACCTCTGGCTGTCAGCAGGGTGGGTTGCCCTTTATCTTACCTCCTGCCTCTTATAGAAGAGGAACTAGAGGGAACTAGGGAACTAGTGGATGTAGATAGCCAGGGAAGGGGGCATGTGCCACAGGAACTGAATCTTGGAAGGGAAACAGCCTCCCAGGCTGGTCTCCTGCCTCTGAGCTCAACTACAAGGTGTTGTAACAGTGCATGTTCAAGGCTCACCTCAAAGCCCTGCAGGCGTCCCAGGTTCATCATGTCATTGCAGCGTTTGGGAACAAGGCACATTAACTCCACAGCTTTCTGTGGGAGAGAACAAGAGGGGCCCAGGAAGATCAGGGAGGGTTCTGGGCTGGAAAACAGGGGATGGAGTGATAATGCAGCAAACAGGGTACTTGTCTTGCATGCAGCTGACCCAGGTTCAATCCCAGCATCCCAGGCGGTCTCCAGAGTCCCACCAGGAGTGTTCCATGAGCACAGAGCCAGGAGTAATCCCTGAGCACTGCTGGGTGTGGCCAAAATCATTAAAAAAAAAAAGACAGGGCTTGCCAGGAAAAGAAAAGTGTGGGGGCTCTGTTCTATGGGGCTGTCATCAGCACAGGGATGCCACTTGAATCACTGAGGGTCTCTGTTCTATGGGGGCTATCATTAGTGCAGGGGTGTCAATGAGGGTCTCTGTTCTATGGGGGCTAACATCAGCGCAGGGGGTGTCACTGAGGGTCTCTGTTCTGTGGGGACTGTCATGAGTGCAGGGGGGACACTCACAGAACAGAGACCCTCGGTTTTGTGGGGCTGTGATTAGTGCAGGGCCGACACCTGATTCATTGTTCACATATGGGGAGAACATTCCCCAGCCCTCCCTCTCCCCTTCCTCACTCCCCCATTTTGGTTTATCAATTCCCGCCTTCTTAGACTGTTTTCTCTTTGTTGCCTCCTGGCTGCCAACACAGTTTGGCCTAGCTCAGTTGGATACTAGAGACTTGAACCTAAAGTAACGTGCCAGAATGGTCTGTAGTCTCTGGCTTAAATAACCCTCATGGTGGGGCCTAATCCTCAGGGGGTGGGAGATGGGGGTTGACATGAAATCTCTATTATCAGTTTTGAGATTCATGACTCAATCCTCATTGGGGAAGAGCCCATCACCTCCTCCATGGGCCTTGGGTCCCTAAGGAGAACTCCAGTGAGGAGAATCTCGGGTTTGGCCTAGGACAGAAACCTCAAGTTCTGGAAAAGGCTTGATGTGCTCATTAAGATTCGTTGTTCATGGGGTCAAGAGAGAGGACAGGAACTTCTTTGCAAGAGGCTGACCTCTGTTGATCCTGGCACTGACTGGTTGTTCAGCATCTTTGGGAGTAGCCCCTGAGCACAGAGCTGGGAGTAGCCCCTTTGGGGCTTTTGGCTTTAAGACCCAAAGCCCCAGAAACAAAATAAAACAAAATGACTCTCCACTGCTCATCTCGGCAAGCAGCTGCTTGTGAGGGACTGCTGAGCATTCAGCTAGACTCTTGCTTGTCCAGTGACCACCGTCCCCCTCTAGACACCTAACACTGGTTCTGCCAACAGTCAGCATTACATGCAGAAAACTCACCTCAATATCTGAGCACTCCAAACCGGCCTTCTCACTGTATCTCAGGAAGTCCTAGCGAGAGGAGGAAGCAGAGAAGAGTGTGTGGGTGAATTCTGTTAAGGAAGTAGTCTGAGAGCTGTGAAAATCCTAGCCTCATGCTGCCATTGTACTAGCCAGAAACTTAATTCCCCAAACAGAATAGCAAAGGTTTATAACAGCCGAGATATGCAGTTATGAGTCACAGGCTAAAAGACAGCTCAGAGAAAACTCCAGGACATGATTTCCAGATTTAAAGCCATGGAAAAAGCAGTGGGAGCAGGACACTGGGACAGTGTATGGGCACCAAAGGAAGGGACTGAACCAGGCAGAACAGGAGAACGGTGAAATCTCTTGCTTCTACTGACTTCCTATCTCTGACAAACTAAATGAAACCATTTTCTTTTCTTTGAAAAATTGGGCCGGGGAGATAATACAGTGGGCATAGCGCTCACCTTGTGCGTGGCTGGCACAGGTTCACCTGGCAACCCCATATGGTACTCAGATCCCTCTGCACACAGCCAGGAGTAAACTATGAGTACTGCCAGTATGGTCCAAAAACAAGACCCTTGCCCCCTTCCTCCCTATGTCCAGAAGTCCCGGAAGCCCTGGCCACCGCGCCCACCTTTCACAGCTGAGTTGACTCACCTACAGCCCTGCTCTATCATTGACATACGGTCTCATCCCCCAGGCTGAAAGCTCTGGGGTGCCCTTGGGATGGGGTGGGCTGAGTCCCTGCCCTGTGAAGGCCTAGAAGCCTCACTCATACCCCACCACTGCAGTCATGCAAATGACTTGGCTCCACTGTTTCACTAATATCTCTGCTGAGATACCAAACTAGAAAAATGTCAGGTACCCACTGTCCAGACTGGAATTCTGGGGGTACAGCTTCCTCCAGTGACTCCCCCAACTCTGTACTTCCAGAAGCCCTGACAGCCCCGACCCCCCTGCCCCCACAGTTGCCACCATTGCAACTAATTGGCCCAAACCCAGATGCTGGTTTCTGCACTGTGCTGTGGCATGTGTGGCCATGCAGCACCTCCAAATCCCTCAGTGCTTGATGCCAGTGGGAGGGCACCACGCCAGATGGGAAAGTAACAGACACCAGCTAAACTCAACAAACAAAATCAGACGCCAAGGCTCAACTAGCAACAGATTAGTAGATCCTTATACAAGGACTTGACAAGCCTGTGGTGAGATACAACAATTTTCATATAAAAAATTTATTTTTAAACTTATCAATTTTAATGTTGGAGCTTTGAAACTATTTAATCAGTTTCCAGTCTAGGATTGTATCATTAGTTATGGCTTCTGTCTACATTAAAAAATGAGTAAATAAATGAAAACAAAGACAAAAAAATTAAACCTTTAGAAAAGCAATGATAAGGCCGAGCTGTGGTTCAGCAGTAGAGTGTGAGGACGTGTGTGTAGGCCTGGGTGTGACCTCCCACCACACCCACAAGCACACACTGAGTACAACAGTGCCAAGGGTGGGTTACTTCAGACAAGCTTCCAAGAGCCTGGTTCTCTTTTTCTTTTCTCTCCTATTCCACTCTGATTTTATGCTCTGGGTGTTTTTCCTGGATTTATTATTATTTATTTTTTAGGCTAGATACCAAGTTAGTGATCATAAGAAAGAAAGAGAGTAACTTGAGAAAACAAATCCAATACTAACCAACATTAAAAGCAAAGTTTTTAAGGGTAAGGTTGTCTGAGGGGTAAGGTTGTCACAAGTAGCTAACAGACAATAAAACTGCTTACAGGTGTAGCTCACAGCTCACAAGATAAAGGTGAGGGAGATAGGGCCTCCTCTCAGCGGTTCCCTCTAGCCTGGGGTCTGAACGGGGGGCCCCCCCCAGCCTGGCTTTGGCTTCTGGCTCTTACCTTGAGAAGCAGCTGGTATTTTGTTATTCTCTGAATGGGTTTGATGAGGAAGTCACTCAGTGTGAGCCTTTGATTGATTTCCTGCTTGATTTCCTGCACATAGAAAGCTACGTTAGGGGAAAAAGCAATCAAAAACTGGGGTGCTCTGGTCAGGGTTCAGGGTCAGGATGATAGGCCCTCCTTTTGGCAATAAAGTTAGAGTCATGGAGCTGGAGAGCTATCAGTGAGTGGGGCATCTGCCTTTGCATTAGGCCAACCGGGATTGATCCCTGTCACCCTATATGGTCCCTGAGCACTACTAGGGCTGAGCTCATAACCAGCAGCAAGCCCTGAGTACCACACACGTGTGGCCTCCAAACCAATAAAGAAACTGAGAGGCGTGCAATCTCAGGGGAGGTCTATCTGGCTGCACCATTACTAGTCTGTTGCTGAGCACACAGCCTACATACTGCCTGCCCTTTCCCACCCTTGTCACAGCTTCAGGGCCTGGGCAGGGATGAAGTGCTTCTCAGACATGCACTCTGGGCTGTGAGCATTCGCTCCAAGTGATGGTGTTGCCTTTCCTTCAGCAAAATCAACACTTGCAGGCTGGGGCAAGACAAGCACTTGGAGGAGCTTGGCAGGACTTCTGGGAATGGGGGCAGAAATGAGCGAGTGTTCACAGCTGGCTCTCTCCTGAGAGGATGGAGCACAGGGGCACCATCAGCTCAGAGACCCCTGCAAAGGGCCATCTGGCAAGCAAACGCTTCTAACAGCAGACACACCCCTGGACACCTCAGTGACTCTAAAGCAAAGGAACTCAGGAGCTTCTCCACTCTGTGGAGGCTGCCATGGAGGGCGCTGGGTGCTTCTGTGGGGTTTTTATTTGGAGGGGGATGTGTTTGGGAGTACACCTGGTGGTGCTTAGGGCTTACTCCTGGTGGTGCTTGGGGACTATATGTGGTGCTGGAGCCTGAACCACCGTCAGCTTCATACAAGAAGCTGACCCTCCATATTGTCTCTCCAGCTCTTGGTGCTTCTGCTTTTGCCATGCCAGGGACCAAACCCACAGCCCTCACACATCCCAGCCTGCACGCTATGGTCGAACCATACCCTGAGCTCTGGCGGGTGTTTCTCTGTTTTGCTTTTCCCTTCTGGGCCACACCTGGCAGTGCTCAGGGACTTTTCCTGGTTCAATATGGACCCCTGGCAGTGCTTGGGGGAGACCATGTGGTACTGGGGATCGAACAGGATTTGGTTACATTGCAAGACAAGTGCCTGCCCCACTGTAGTATCTCTCCAGCCCTCTTACTGGTGTTTCTGTCTGTCTGTGTTGACCCCCGTTTCTCCCCAGCTCTGTTCCCTCCCCCAACCTGGTGCAGCTGCTTACTTCAAAGTAGGCGTCGTACTCAGCCACGATGTACTCAGAGCGTGGCTTATTCTGGCAGTACCACACGTAGATGTGCAGCTTCCGCTCCTGTAGAGGCAGAGAGGCAGGTGCTCAGCACTGCAGAGAGTCTCGTGCACAGAGATCCCTCTGGTCTACATACACAGAGAGGAGGACTCAGGTGCAGACTTTGGGGACACCGAGGCAGTCACCTCTCAGGGCCCAAGAGGAAACGTGGGCGCTAACACCCAGCACCCATCTCCAAAGTGCTTAAGGGGTTAGGGACCGCCAGGACTCAGAGTGGCAGAAGTCAGGCATGCCAAGGGAGCAGAGCAGTGAGCAGCTTTCCTGGGGATGGAGGGAGGGGCACTCACATGTCTGATGAAGAGCTGTGCCAACCTGTCTTGCTCCTGGATGCACTTTTCCAGTTCAGCCAGGAAAAAGCTAAAAGCCAGGAGGGGACAAGAGAAGGAAGCTACGTTATTCCTCTGGCCTGGAGTGCTCCCTAGGATGAGGTGAGAGAAGGGGCTCCCGCCCTGCCCTGGTTTCCCCACCCCTCCTCAGGGCTTCCCGCCCTGGTTTCCCGCCCCCTCCTCAAGGCTCCCCAGCACTCACTCCTTATGCCAGTCGTAGATCTGGTGAATGTTCCCAAACACGATCTTATCTTTGCCCGCATGTCCTCGGGAACCCCCTTCTCCTCTATTCTCTTCATGAAGCCCTGTGAGGCAGAGGCAACTGTGAGCAGCACATCCAGGGTCCCGGGGCCGGGCTGCACCCACCGCCAGCCTCTGCTCTCTGCCCTGTGAGCCTGGGACTGTGCCTCAACCAGGGCAGAAGCCTTGTCCAGAGTGTCCGGACAAGATGTTTATGAGATTCTGGGTCCCTGTTGGTCTCCGGACCTTTCAGGAAACAGAACATGGGGAGAGAGGGCCCGTGGTAGAGTGAAGATCTCCACGTGGGAGGCTCTGGGCTCCTTCCAGGCACAATCAAAACAAGGACCAAACCGGAACATGATGGAGCATTGCAGGCACCACACTCTGCACCCTGATGCCCTCGTATTGGGGCACATCTTGGAACTTCCATAAGAAAGGAGACAGGGCAAAGAGGAAAAGAATCCACTGTCCCTTTCCTATCTCCAGTGTGTCTTAATTATGCCTTTAAGGGCACAGAACTGGATGCATCTGCTTTAGCAACAAACCATCATCTGCCTTGAGTTTCTATAAACGGCTTTCAAAAATAGCCCAATTTTAGCTTTAAAATTAAGGTTAGAGGTGGCAGTGCTTCTCCCCGTCGGGCAGATGGATACCAAGGTCTCAAGGGAGCCACGTGACTTGTTTCAGAATCACACTGGTGATGTCTGACTCCCCTGAGTACCAGTTTCCAGGGTGGGGTGCTCAGGCCTCCACTCCTCAGCTAGGCTGCATGTGGTAGTTGCTATACTCCTTTCCGCCACCCCACACTGCTCCCCGAGAGAGAAAAAGTTTCGACGAGTTAGGATTTCAGGTTGTTTGCATGCCAGGTCAGCCTGACATATAGAGAGATGTGTCCAAGGATCAGGATAAGCAAATAAAAACATGGCCAGTCGGTAGATTTCATAGGGCAGGCCCAGTGAGCGACAGAAAGTGGGCAGTGACTGAGACAATGGCCATGCGACTTTCAACTCACATCCTTTCACTGAAGGTGCTTAACAACTGGGCTTAAAACAAGTCTGCAGCCCAGCACCAGTCCTTGGTAATGAAAAGGCTGAAAGGCCTTTTGATAAAACACCCACTTACTTTCTCATGCAAGCATCTAAACTCCCCAGGAAATCCCATGGGGAGAGCTGTTTCATTTGCTTTCAAGCCTAGGACAGCTGCAGCCTTATGACTACTGGTCCTGTCCTCTTGGTAACCAAAAGACCCATCTTAAAATTTAAGAAGGCGTGCAAGCTCCAAGGTTGCTGAGTGCCCATGGGAAGCTCCTAGTTGTGGAGAATATATGGGTACTGCATGCCTGAAACAACTCTATTATGAACAACTTTGTAAATCAGTGTCTTAGTGCAAATAAAAGTTAAAAAAAATACCAAGGAGATGCTCTTCGGACCAAGACTTTGGTCACCTAAAACAGGGGGTAACAGCCGTAGCAATGGCCACAAGACTCCCTAGAACATGACCCATGGGAAGTGCCACCCATGCCTCTAAAATGTCCTCTAATAGTTCAAGGGGAAAATAAAACTCTGCTTATGTTTTCCATGGCACTTATCACCAGTTTCATTCTGCAGATGCTGCGGAAAATAAAAACGGATGCAGCCCTTAAGTTAAAACAGTGGCTCAGGTGAGACCCAACAGGACCTGGCTGGGAAATCACTAGAAACTGCAGAGTCACCCAGACCATCTACTCACCTCCACCACAATCCCCAGGTCCTTGGCGTAGTCTTTCTCTGTCTGTACCAATTCATTCAGGACAAACCTGAGAAGAAGAACAGTGAGGCTCCTCTTAAGTGGGAAGCAAGAAATATTCAGTCAAGTTCACGGGGGCCTTAACTGTTAAACACCTTGTCACCAAGACCACCAAACCTACTCTTAGCACCTGTTGGGAAGGTGCTAGATCTTTCTAGAAGAGCTGAGGGTTCAGAGGCGGAGAGAGGGCTCTTCCAGATGGTACATGATCATTCAGAATGAGGCAGGCAAATTTCCATCTTCTTGTTCTTTAGGCTTCTTCTCTGCCTGGCCCTCACAACCACACAGACACAGGGGCGGAAAGTGTGGCAGCCACTTTAGTGTGTTTGAACTCTTAGCACTTTAAGCCCAGACATCAATGCAAGACTTTTTTCTTCCTTCCTTTTTGGCTCTGCTCCTCTCTTAACAACAGGAGAAAAGACATTTGTTTGCCAGTCAACCTTAAAGGTCTCAGAAGCACTGACATTCAAGCCAAGCTCTTGAGATCCAGAGACTACAATTATTCAGTGAAGTATCCAGGGCAACTGGGCCACAAAGCGCCAGTCAAGGCCAAATAGAGTGACTGCAGATATTCCATAACCAGAACTGTGAAGGCTGCACCCTTTCCACCCATTGCCAGATGTGGGACAGAACAACTGCAAGGACATTGGTTTCTTCCTCTTAGAACAATGTGTGCTAGTTGCTCCAACTGGTTTTTCTCTTGCTTATAACATGCCAGGTAGTCCTATTTTAAAGAGATAAAAATATCGAGGCAGGGGCGGAGGCGATAGTCCAGCGGGTAGGGCGTTTGCCTTGCATGAAGCTGGCCCATGCCGGCCTGGGTTCGATCCCGGCATCCCATATGGTCCCCGAGCACCACCAGGAGTAGTTCCTGAGTGCAGAGCCAGGAGTAACCCCTGAGCATCGCTGGGTATGACCCAAAAAGCAAAAAAAAAAAAAAAAGATAATAATATGAGTAGCAGAGTTGGATTTGAACCCAGTGGTTATGAGATTCCAAAGACGCTGCCCTTTCACTGTTACAGCTCCTGGTTAACACACTGACACCTGCATGGCAATTTGTGTTAACCACTTTGGATTGGAGCATGTGCCACTGATGGTGTGTATGGATGTCAACATTTAAGCTATCAGTCTGGCTCTGTGGATCCCTGAGGCTCAAGCCCAAATACTCCGCTTTCTTCCTTTTTGTGCAAACAGTAAAGAACAGCACACACAATGCCCTGGCTGTTTTCAGGGCTGGGCTGGGCTCAGTGGGAGTAACTGGAGTTTGACTGTTTTATCTAAACTTGAGAGTTTTGTTCGCAGCCACAAAATTGCAATTTTGGGCACCAAAAGGCATTAGAAAAAGAGTTCTGAAATGCCAAAGGCTGTGACCCAGGAAGCAATTCATCTGAAATTCTTGTTCTATGTGGCATGGGTCAGCTCCTGAGTGCCCGAGACACGGGTCCTGGGGTGATGGGGAGGAAACCAAAGAAACACACGCTTCTTTATCAGTATGCCCAGCACTTCCATGTGGGTCCCTCACTTGGACACAGACAATCGTGTGTTGTAGCCACAGGAAGGAACTGGCAAGGCCAAATAAAAGTACTTTAATATATATTTAGCATAGCCTGAGTAACTACTGCATAGAAAGTGGGAAAGAGAAGCCGCAGGAGCATTCAGTGGGAGTCTGGGACCATAAAAGCCCTCTGGAGAGGAGGCTTGGCCCTGTCTGTGGGTGATATTTTTATCCTGGTTATCTGCTGCCAGACTGAGCCAGCCCGGACTTGGGCTTTCTTGCCTCCGGGGATGGTGCCGCAGACAGCCAGCATCTCCTTCCTTGAAGTGTCTATGAAATTCCCGGGGAGACAGTAATACACTGAAAGGCATTCTGAAACTGTTTTCCAAAGGTTGGAAAGAGGAGAACTTGTCAAGGGTTGGAATCTACCACAAAATGTGTGTGGAACAGAGGGTAGGTAAGGTAGAGAAGGGACCAATTTGACAATAATAGTTGGAAATAGCAACACTAGAACTGAGTATTGAAAGGAGGTAAGGAATATACATGATAACCCTTCAGTGTCTGTATTGCAAGCCACAATGTGCAAAAGGAGAGAGAAAGGAGAGACAAAAAAAAGTGCCTACTGTAGAGCCTCCCATGTAGTATTTGATATGCCAAATACCAGTAACAATTATAGACCTCATTCCCATGACCTGATGGAATGGTTTGAGGCTCTTTATGTTCCTGGAGCAAGCAGATGTCCTTGGGCTCTACTAGCATGAGACAGAACATATGGAGATGTTTGTCCTCTCGAACAAATCGATGATGAACAGGAAGACAGTGATACAGTAGAGATACATTATGCGGGGCGGGTGAGAGGGAAACAGGGCACATTGGTGGTAGGAAATATGCACTAGTGGAGGGACGGGTGTCGGAACACTGTATGACTGAAACCCAATCATGAACAGCTTTGTAATGGTCTATTGCATGGTGATTCAATAAAAATAAAAAGTGTCGAAGAGAGACCTAAAAAAATGCCATGAGGCAGTGCATAGTTAATTATTAAGAAATCTTTTTGCTCAATTCTTTTTTTTATTTTTGGGTGTTTTATGGGCCACACACAGCTCTGTACAAGACTAATTCCTGGCCCTATACTCATTGATCACTCCTGGAGAGGCTTGGGGGATCTTATGCTGGTGCCTAGGGTATCTGGGTTGGTTGTATGCAGACAGGTGCCTGACCTGCTGGGTTGTCTCTCCAGCAGCAAAAGTCAACGGGATTCTTTGCCCAACCCAGTTTTTCCAACTACAGGTCAGAACAAACACCTTGTAACATCTGTGGCTCACAGTGGTAGGGATTAGTGGTCTTTCACAGAAAATTCCCACAGAACCTTTGTGCTGCTACAAAGAATATTATCCTCAACAGCTAACCACTAATTCGGGTAGCAAATTCTGCTCTTGTACAAATGTCAGAACTTTTTAAAATTTATTTTGAGTCACATCCAAAATAATGCCCCCAGCATTGCTTGGGGCAAGTGCCTGGTATGACAATGAGGGGCTGTGTAGTGGCAGGGACTGAACCCATCCTGCACGTAACGCTAGCACTTGAGCTCTTGAGCCAACTCTGCCCCAGTTTAAACAGAAACAGCCTCATCCAGACTCCCCAGCTCCCTGACTTAGCCCCAATTTTCTCTAACTTCGAACACACTGCATAATTAACTTTTCATTTTCTTTATGATTTTATTTTTCCTACTATAACACGCCTGCCATGAGAGCAAGGACTTTTGTTTCTTTCATCCACTGATGTATTGCGAAGCACCTGATGCACAGAAGGTTTCCAACAAATATTTCTGAAGCAATGAAACGTCTAAAATATGAAGAGAATTGGGTCTATTGTTATATTTGTTTTCTCCTAGACAAGCGTTCACTTCCATCTTTTGTCCATGGAACTTGCATTTAGTCCTGGCTTAGACTCACAGGCTCTGGGTCCCTAAGCCCCTAAAGCTACAAAGGAACCATGAAACACCTGTACGTCCTTTCTTTCCTTGTGACAGGTAGCAGGGGTGAGGCATTGCCACAATTGGATTTTCAGCATCACTCATAATGTGGGAAGGCACAGATCTGGGTCAAGTGAGCAGAGGGAGAAGAAATGAATACAGTGGGTGAAAGTTAGGGCCAAAATCCACAATATCATGTCTGGCAGCAGGGCAATGGCCTAATGTCTGCTCACAGACTTGTTCAACCTAGGTCACAAGAGCAGTGACAGGTCAGGGTCACCTGCCGCCTCAAAGGCTACCTCCTTTACACAGGCTTTTACTTCCCTGAGAGAGGTCTGCAGTGGCTTGAAGAGAATGATGCCTCTGATCCAACTCTCCCTCACCTGGAGATGCTTCTGAGGATCAGCTTTGTTAATTCTGAGGGCATTTCCCTCAGGGATAACATTCTCTATGCTATTCCTGGGGTTTCTCTGAGTGCTGAGGGACATACATTAGCTGAAGAACTTATATGCCACTATAAAGTGGAAAGACTGGCTCTTAAGTCAGGCCCTGGCTATATTTCCATAGAAAAAATGATATTCTATTATGTTCAGATAACAGAGAATCTAGCCTCATTATTTTTGCTAATTTTCATATCCAGGACCAGGTTAAAGGATTGCAGCGGTGTGGGGAAGGGGTGTGGGAACTTGATCACTTGAATGCCGTTATTCATCGATTTGCTCGGCGGGTGCCAGTAACATTTCCATTGGACCCTATCACGTGCCAATGTAGCCCAATGGCATCTGGTTGATATGTAGGCATGGGAAAACACAGGCTAATTAGCAATAGGACCAGGCCTTTAAACCTATGAACCAATTATTTCTGGGCTTACAATCTTTACACATCAAGTTATGGCGCACCTATTCATAGCTCTTCCGAAACCAACTCAAACCTTAAGAAAACTAGAATTTTAGAGGAGTTGTAGTTTTGTATTAACGATATCTAATATCTTTTTAGTTTAATAATAGAAGACTGTTCCCACCTGAAGGTGGGTAACTCAAATCTTGAGTGGAGTTTTTGTGAAACCGACTAGAAAGAGGATCGCGTTTACCCACAGACATTAAAAATGGGGAGAGGAGATGCTCTAGGTGCTAAATCCACAGATGCAAGATGAAAACTGGGGGAAATGTGGCCTCGGTTCCTGCATGGAGACACACAGTAGCCTCACCTCCCTCACCTCAGAGAGACACACAATTCCCCCACCTCCCTCACCTCAGGAGACACACAGCTCCCTTACCTCCCTACCTCAGTAGACACATAGTTCCCTTAGTTCCCTCACCTCAGGAGACACACAGCAACCTTAGCTCCCTAACGTCCAGGAGACACATAGCTCCTCCAGCTCCCTCACCTCAGGAGACACACAGTTTCCCCACCTCCCTACTTCTGGAGACACATAGCTCCCTTAGCTCCCTCACCTCAGGAGATACACAGCTCCCTTAGCTCCCTCACCTCCAGGAGACACATAGCTCCTCCAGCTCCCTCACCTCAGGAGACACATAGCTCCTCCAGCTCCCTCACCTCAGGGAGACACATAGCTCCTCCAGCTCCCTCACCTCAGGAGACACACAGCTCCCTCACCTCCCTACTTCTGGAGACACATAGGCTCCCTTAGCTCCCTCACCTCAGGAGACACATAGCTCCTCCAGCTCCCTCACCTCAGGAGATACACAGCACACAGTTTCCCCACCTCCCTCACCTCAGGGAGACGCACAGTTCTCCCATCCCCCTCACTCAGGGAGATACACAGCATTCCCAGCTCCCTCATCTCAGGAGACAAAGAGCTCCCCCCAGCTCCCTTACCTGAGAAGACACACAGCCCCCCAGTTCCCTCACCTCATGAGACATACAGCTTCCCCCCCACCTCCCTCATCTCAGGGAGACACACAGCTCCCTCACCTCCCTCACTCTTGGACCTCTGTCACACTTCCTGCTGTTAATTCTGAGATTATCCAGACAATCGGACTCTTTGGCCTGGTCCCTGAACTTGCTCGTTTCCCTTTCATCAATATTTTTTTCAATTTCTAACAGTCATTGGCTAGAACGATAGTCCATCCCTGATAGCTTCTTCCCAACAGTCATGAGGTGAGTGCCACAGTGGCTGATCGTTCATCAGAACTACAGTGAAGAGATCCCTAGATTGAATGACAGCAGTGGAAACACCTGATGGGAGGGAACTCCTCTAACTCTCCTCCAAAGTTCCCGAGTCCTCTGCCTGCTGGCCACTATACACATGTGCTCTAGAATGGACCATAGACGCACTTACATCCTGCCTCTCAGGGCCTTGGCTTTCTGTTCTTCTTCCAGGTTTCGAGGAGGTGTGGGAGGGCTCATGCCCTCGTTCAGACAGCCTGTGGGGTCCTTCAAGCTCCCCGGTAGGAGCCTCCTTCCAGACTCTGAAATGAAAAAACAAATGGCCTCAGAAAGGGACTCACTGAGAAACCACCCTGTAGCCCTCACATTTCTCCTGACCCCCACTCCCCACTCCTCCTTGTGCAAGGCGGAAGGTCGGCAGGCAAGGCTTTCCCTACCCCACTTCAGTGAAGCACCCAGAAATCAGGGGGCTTATGTCCTCTCGCAGCGAGGAGCAGAACCCCCCCACCCAGCCAGCTGTGCCTTCTTAGCAATTAGGATGCACTTGGGATCTTTGTGCTGCCAATTTCCTGGACATAATGAAAATTGTCAATGGCTATCTCTGAGTATGATCTCCAAGGGTGAAGCTAATCATCGCAATTGCACACCAAACAAGCACTTATAAAAGACAATCAGTGGTAGGACCATCAAATACAATGTGACAAGAAGGGGGCAGTGATAGAACAAGCTTGGTACAACAGCTACTTTTTTTTTGAAGAGGTCATTGGACTATAGATAAGAAGCGGGTAATAGATTTAGTCTTTTCTAAAACATCTTTGCTGAAGTTATTTACCAAGGACTTTCTTTCACATACTATTTTCATTTCTTTTAATTAAAGCACTACAGAATTGAGAAACATTTTTAAAAAGTTCTACATGTATTCTACAAGGAACTAAAGGATAAAGGAACCAAAGAGCTAATCCCTGATCCAACAGTCATTGGATGACCTAAGTGAGTTAGCTAAATTAGTCCTACACATTTATAAATTTCAAATCAGATGTCTCTTTCCTACAGATTTTCAAGACAATGTTCTTCATCCTTTTACATCCGTGGATTAGCATCTGTCCTGACATCAGTCATAGCTACTGTGGTAGCCCAGTAGCTTTTCAACCTTAAGCATGGTGGTAGCCCAGTAGTTTTTTTTTTTTTCTTTTTTGGGTCATACCCGGCAATGCTCAGGGGTTTCTCCTGGCTCTGCACTCAGGAATTACTCCTGGCGGTGCTTGGGGACCATATTGGATGCCAGGGATTGAACCCGGGCTGGCACAGGCTGGCCGTGTGCAAGGCAAATGCCCTACCCACTGGACCATCGCTCGGCCCCAGCCCAGTAGTTTTTAACCTTTCCACACCTGCAGATCCAGTCTGTGTTCCAGTGGTTAAAGCTCACTGCGCTAAGGGACAGACAATAGTCTTGTAGCCACTTGGAAAATAAAAACTGCTCTACAATTTCAAGTCTCCTCTACCCTCATAGAAGAGAAATTATAGAAGTACTCAAATATGGGGTCAGTCTCAGCATTTTCATAAGTGCCCCAGAAGAATGATCATATGGAGACAATCAGAATTTTTATTATATAGATTAGCCATTGCAATAAGAACAGAGATAAAGGTCAAGATAACACAAAAACATTTACAGTGATAAATTCAAAGTATCCATACAAGATACCCATTTTACTATGCTGTTGCAGTAAAGACTAAAGTTTCACCTTAGTAGTCATAGAAATATTGAGAGAGAGAGAGTGAGAGAGAGAGAGAGCAAAGAAAGGTACCTGCCATAGAGGCAGGTTGAGGGGTTGAGGGGAGGGATATGGGGAGGGTAGGAAACTGGGGACATTGGTGCTGGGAAATGTGTCCTGGTGGAGGGATGAGTATTCAAACACTGGATGACCAAACCCAATCATGAACACCTTTATAATTGTCCATCTCATGGTGATTCAATTTTTTTAATATATAAAAATGAAGTATTGATCCTAAAGTAACAAAGCTCAAGAAGCATCACCTAAAAAAGAACAGTGGGGGACAAAAACCTGTATGTCTTAAATGGCCCATACATGGAGTATCTGTTACTAACTCTCAGAGTGTTATATTTCAACCTAGGACAAAGAGAAGGAAATGTCCAGGTGAAAGAAATGCTACAAAAACAAGGTGCCCAATGGGAAAACGTGGGGGGAACACTAAAGATCAAAACTGAGAAAGTTAATGCTGCAGAGACACATCAATCTCCTCTGCCCTCAAACCCTGTTCCCAACTCAACACACTAGATCACGGGCAGGACTGAATTTGTTACCAACACCAGAAACTAGAAAGAAGAGGACAGGGTCTCTCAGCTTGAAGGGAGGGAGTTTCTTTTTAACTCTACATGAAGGTATTTTATAGAATAAGAACTCAATCATGGAAGTTCTTATTCAGAGAGACAACATAAGGCTAAAAATATAGAAAGGTCAAGAAGAGTTTAGCTAAACTTACAGATTCAGGATCTGTACCTAGTTATTAAGGAAATGAGAGTGTCTGGTGCTGACGACTGACAAGTCAGGGGACAGACAGGCCTTCCAATGACATGTGACATGTCCCCTGGTGCCATCACCAGAGACAGACTCTGCCGGCAGATGCTCCCAGCTGGTGGCTGATCTGATTACATGCTTTTACTTCCACACCCGCTTCCCCATTGCCTGCTTTGGCCTTTCTTGTGCAGGATGTTGGCTGGCAGCAGGCTGATGGCAAAGTCTAGGGACAGGCCGCCATGCTGCCTCCAAGCAATCCTGAGCAGCATTTAGCTTGGGTCTGTGATCCATGCCCCAGTTTTCTCAGAACAGGGGGATCTGAGAAGTCCAAAGCGTCACACAGGAAAATCGGCTCCTGGTGAGGAGAACCTCTCACCTTTCTTGGAGCACTGGAGCCCAAGCTGTTTCTGAGGAAGAACTCCCGGGGTAGAACTGAAAGGGCAGAGACAGGAAGAAACACCAAAGGGGTTGGTTAGGCTATATGTGGGCTGATTGCCTCAGTTCTTCTAAAATTCCACAGTGCTCCATGGATACTCTTCAGCTACCTGGATTGAGATATGGGATCTATCTGAGTGAAACGAGCTACGGCCTGGTCTGCCTGTGTTGCTCCTGGCAGGGAAACAGGCCACAGTGGTGGGCTGCTAAGTTGAGGGCTAGAGAGTCCTAGGGGAGTTTCTGTCCCTTTGTGGCTCAGTAGACCAAGGGAAATGTATAAATGGAGATAGCAATAAAAGTGCTATAGCAGGAGCTGGAGAGAGAGTCTAGGGCGATTGCCTTGTATATGCCTGACTGAAGTTTGATCCCTGGAATCCCATATAGTTCCCCAGCACTGCCATGAGTAATTCCTGAGTGCAGAGCCAGGAGTTATCCCTGAGTATCACCGGGTCGACCCCCACCCCACCAAAGTCATATAGCAGATCTATGGTCAGGGCACAGAGGCATAAATAGGATTGAAAGAAAGCAGAATAGGGCCGGAGCGAAAGCCCAGTGGGTAGGGCGTTTGCCTTGCATGCGGCCGGCCTGTGCCAGCCCGGGTTCCGCTCCCGGCATCCCATATGGTCCCCTGAGCACCGCCAGGAGTGAGTCCTGAGTGCAGAGCCAGGAGTAACCCCTGAGCATTGCCAGGTGTGACCCAAAAAGCAAAAAATAAAAAAAAAAAGAAAAAAGCAGAATAAATATGGAGGCTGGCCGTTGCCATGTTAGCAATGAACATGCAGCCTGTCTGTGGGCCCGAAGATCAATTACCCATAAGATATCCTCCTGGGTTCCTTACATGCCATTTACACACCTCTGCACAGTATTCTTTGCACAGAGTTGTAATTGCTCAGTCGTGATAATAGGAGGACCTGTTCCAAGGGAGAGAGGACAAAGAAAGGCTTAATGGAAGAAGCAATGGTTGAGAAGTTGAGCTTGGTGAGAGGTTGAGCTGAGTTTTGAGAATGGCGAAGGATTTTACTGGACACACCAATGGCAGAGGTAGAACCGTGGATAAAGGACCAAGTTGTAAACTACAACCGGAAAGCTGATGGCAGCTTGGTACAGGCTCAAAAAGGAGTATGATGGGAGCTGTGAGTGACTGTGTTATGTGAGTTAGGTCACGAGTGTGAAGGTAAAGGAAAGCAGATCTGTATTTCATATCCTCAATGATCAGTTATTTCAAAAGGGTATAGAAGAAAAATCTCTCAGTATTTCAACACTGAATCTAGAGGATAATCAGAGTGACATGATTTATGATCATACTGCTGTGTCAGAGAATGATGCATTAAAAGATTTATTTATTTTTAATGTGAGGGAAAATAAATATAAATATATCGCCTGCTGTCAGGTAGAGGGGTGCCAAACTGAAATCCAGGAGGAAATGGCTGATAGTCCAGCAAGAGGGAATTTTGAGCACTAAACTAGACTGTGATTCTATTTAACATGTTCTGGACTTCAAAGCATGGCATGGAGTAAGATTCTAAGTATTTATACAGCAGAACTCTTGGTGAGAGGTGAGTGCTGACTTTAGGTATCTGGTAAGGAAATGGACAGGCTGCCCATCCTTTCATGGAAATCCCTCAGTTGTTCTTGGAATGAAACCTAAAGATGTAACTGGCTTATTTCCAGGCAAATCGAGGTGTAGAGGTAGGGAAGACAGCTCGAAGGTAGCCATGTTTAATTTTCAGTACAAAAACTGGATTTTCTAGGCAAATGACATTTCAAGTTGGTGGAATAACATTGTTTGGATTAAACTTTCCTTTGAGTTAGTTCAGGAATCTTCTCCCCAGAGGCATGCCAAAGAAACTCAGCTCCTAAAAATATATGCATTTCCCGTTGGAGAGAGAAGGTGCACATTTTTCGAAGCTGAGTTCCTCTTCTTCCCACCTGGACTCTGAAATTCTGCTCATTCCATATTGCATTTGACAAAGCATATCGGTTCCTCGAGGAGAGCAGGGCACTCACTGTGCAGCCTGGCCTGCCAAGGAGTGTGGCTTGGGCTGGCCAGGAAGAGGACACTCTTGGAGCAGGAGAAACAGGGAGGGGCACATTGCTGAAGCAAGGAGGACATAGTCCCAGGAGATCAGCGAAAGCTCAGTCCTGGCAGCCCCTTCCCTAAAGGCAGAAGTCTATCAGGTCACTGGTATGAGCCAATAAATGACGGGTATGTGCCACAGCAAGCACATTGGGCTCAACTTTTCACTGGAGACAGGAGGTGGAATCCTATTATGTGGAACTGCTCAGAGTCACACAAGGCTCTCACGTGGGCAGGAAGCTCTTGCTTCTCATGCTTGAGGAATGAAAGCAGATGAGACAGACTCTAAGCCTACTGTCCTGCAACAATCACCTAATCACAGCTTATTGCTGGACAAACATGAGGTGTCTCTGTGTCCAGAGTTAGGCAGGCAAAGCTCAGCATGTCATGCCTGATCTGGTGCCCTTCCCATGCCCACACAATAAAGATGAGCTACTGTTTGTAGGGCGTTTGCTTATCAGTTTACAAAGCAAGTTTACAGCTGGCCAAGACATCATAACGGAGACAGATTCATTATGGTTGAAAACAAGGCAAAAAAGAGGCCCAAGTCAATGAAATAATTTACCAAGGACAACACATGAGAAGTGTCACATGACGCTTCTCTTCTGAGGCCCTCCACCACCAGCAGCCTCTTCACTGGGAACCAGAAATGATTTTATTAAAAAATCACACAGGGAAAGCCAGGGGACATCTTATTTCTGACTCAGAGTTAAAAGATAAGACTTTAATACAGATTCCCATAAAAAGCAGATTAGCTCTGTTTTTGGGAGGGAGTTGGTTATCTGGTCTTGGTAAACAAAAGCCTTGGTTGAAGACCAAGGCTGGGCCAGAGAGCTCAAAAGGCTGATGGAGGCACGGCTGTGTGCAGGAGGGCTGGGTATGACCCCCGACAGCTCCTGAGAAAAGAGCCTGGAGTAGTGATTACCCCATCCCCCACCCAACAGCACTGGGGATGGCCCGCAACAAAGACCAAGTGTCCTTTACTGTAAACAGGGACAGCAGCACATCAAAAGAAGATATGGGGAGGAGTCCTGGGTATATCTTCAGTGCAAGTGAGCAGAGAGACCCCTTCACTCTCTAGCTGCAGAGAAGGCAACTATTGGATCAGGAAGCCTGGGTAGCCCACAAACACTGAGTGCCACTTGGGATACAGAGACAGGAAGGGTCTCATGAGTCTTGAGCAGAGCGAGGGAGTTAAGTGCAGAATCTGGAAGGATCACTTGAGCAGTGCCCCAAAAGAGAACACAGAAATAATCCAAGGTCAAAGGCCAAGAATACCAGATGCTCCTGTAAAATGGAACCAGACTCCATCAATTGGAAAGGAACTCATCAGCAGGTTATGCTAAACCAAGAGAACATCCAACACAGTCCAGGCTGTGTCTCCTGGAACAATAAAGCCAAAGCAAGCCTGTTCAGGGTACAGCTCAGTTACCAGCAGGCAAATCTCTCCCTCCGAACTTCTCCCTGCTCTTCACTGCGCTTTCTTCCCATTTCCTGCAAATCCTATGAACCAAGTGGTACTTTTTACCTCTTCTGGTCCCCTTTTGTAGATTTAAGAGCACTTTAAAATGCCAAGTTCAGATCCTGACATATGATTCACCCATACTTGTGCCAGCTGTGTTCGAAGAACTCTGAGTACATCCGAGCTTTTACCTGCCTTGATCTGAACATTGTCCTTTTGTGAGCCTCTGGGGACACCCTGGCTATTGGGCAGCCACTCACCTGCTGTTAGTAGGAACTCCAGAGATTTTTCCTGACTCTACATATCACCTTTTACTTTACCCTTTACTGTGTGTAATAAATTATGAGCATCAACACAAATCCCAGGGGTGCAACCTGGCATTCTAAAATGTGACTGAGGGGTCAGCCACTGTTGCTCGTGAGTACCCAAGAGTACAGACTGGAATGTAAAGGAAAATTAAAGACTAAAGAGCAGATTTTGGTGAAACCGAACCACTGCTTCCTTTATACCTTTTCCGTGATAAGGGCCTGGATGCATATAGTCTCAAAGAAAAATTTTAAAACTAGAACACTGCAAGATACACAGTCACAAAGTTATTCATCAGGTTTCAGTCAGTGTTCCAATACCCGTCCCTCCAGTGTGTGTTTCTCACCACCAATGTCCCCAATTTCCCTAAAACATCCCACCTCCAGTCTCTCTCTCTCTCTCTCTCTCTCTCTCTCATTTTGGGCATTATAGTTTGCAATACAGTTACTGAAAGGTTATCATTCTTGTCCCTTTACCTACTTTCAGTGCTCAGTTCTTGTCCAGAGTGATCATTTCCAACTATCACTGTTGTAATAGTTCCTTCTCTGTTCTAGCTGCCCTCTTCCCACAACTTGAGGCAATCAGTCTCATACTATGCTTGCTTTTTCTTTCTTTCTTTTTTCTTTCTTCTTTCTTTTCTTCTTTCTTTCTTTCTTTCTTTCTTTCCTTCCTTCCTTCCTTCCTTCCTTCCTTCCTTCCTTCCTTCCTTCCTTCCTCCTCCTCCCTCCCTCCCTCCCTCCCCCTCCCTCCCTCCCTCCCTCCTCTCCTTCCTTCCTTCCTTCCTTCCTTCCTTTCTTTCTTTCTTTCTTTCTCTCTCTCTCTCTATCTCTTTTGGGTGACACCTGGCAATGCTCAGGTTTTACTCCTAGTTCTTCACTCAGGAATTACTCCTGGCAGTGCTGGGGGACCATATGGGATGCCGAGAATCAAACTTGGATCAGCCGCGTGCAAGGCAAATGCCCTACCTGCTGTGCTATTACTCCGGTCTGATACTATGTATATTAAATCCCTCAAATGAGTGTGCTCATTCTATGTATGTCTTTCTCCTTGTGACTCATTTTTCTCAGCATGATACTCTCTATGTCCATCCATTCACAAGCAAATCTCATGATTTATTCTTTCCTGGTGGCTGCATAGTATTCTACTGTGTTGATACCATACTTCCCTTATGTGGTCATCTATAGCACTCAGGTCATTTACAGATTCTGGCTATTATGAGCTCACAGTAGATCTTCAAGAAGTAGCTACTGGTTGGAGAAGTTAAATGCCTTAAAATGGCAAACATGTCGCTGGTGGGCCATTCACCCAACGGAATCTGTTGGGTATTTCTTACATGGTCAATTAACTACAGCTGTCCTAGACTCCCTAACATCAGTTTCAAAGGGACTTTTCAATCTGCACTCATATGTTTATCCCGTCCCAATGATCAGACAAACTAGTGGCCTGTAGTCAGCACCCCACAGTGTGATGGGATAAGCAACAGCTGGAAGAAAAAGATCATCTAAAATATAGAAAGGACAGACTTTTGAAAGCAGATTTACTTGTGTCTAAGTGTCAAAGGCTCCTATCTGCTAGTGGAGGAGGGAAAAAGTATGTCCTAAAGGACAGATTGTCTAACACTGGAGACAGGCTGTGAATGGAAAGATTAAGGTATTCTGACCACACGGATGGCAATGGTGGGCCTGGAAGAAACTGGCTGTGGTTGGTGAGCAGTGGAAAAACGAGATTTGAGTGGAGCTTTAGACAGGTTTTAGATAAGCAACCACTACAGGGAGAACATTCCAGAAAAAAGTGTGAATAGAAACTGGGAGGGAGAAAATCTTCCAGGTGTCTTGGGACTGTGAGGAAGAGAGTGTGAGGTTGGAGTAGAGTAGGCGGTATGAAAGGGTAGATGGAAGAACAGGGGACAAAGTAGGAGAGGCCTTGCTTGTTGTGTGTGTGTGTGTGTGTGTGTGTGTGTGTGTGTGTGTGTGTGTGTGTATCCATTGCCTGTGGAGCAGTGATTTCACAAACTGTGATTACTGGCCTCTATGAGTAAACATACTTTTGGTCATGCACTCCCTAGACAAGTAATTAATTTATAAATTATACACCTACAGTCTGCATTATCAATGTCATTAAATTATAACATAATCACATGCACGCCGCGATTGTAAAACAGATAAATAGATGTTCTTATTTTCTTTCTGTATCTCAATAAGCTCCCTGTGCACCTGAACTCTTTTGCCGCACTCCCAGGTTGCTCAGGGCAGATGAAGGCAGGAAATCCAGCCTGCAGACTGTGAACAGGGCGGGAAGAGTCAAGTCAATGGTCGACAGCAATTTTCTAGGCTCGCTTGATAAGAGAATGTGAAAGAAAACATAAATTTTAGGGCTTTGGTTGTGATTGTTGTGGGGGTCACACGCAGCAGGGCTGGAGTCAGAGGGACCTTGGTGGTATTCAAGGGGTCAGGCAGTAACAGAAATGAAACTCTGGGCCTTATACATACCAAGCACATGTTCTACAGTTTGAACAACACCCCCAGTTCCAAGAAAGTATGTTTTTTTAAAAACCTGTAGAACTTATTTTTTAATTGAAAATTTAAAAAATCCTTCTGACTTAAGTACTATTAATAATTGGGCTGAGTGATAGTATAGTGGGTAAGGGGCACTTGCTTTACAAAGGGCAACCCTGGTTCAAAACCCAGTATCCCACATGGTCCTGAGTACTGCCAGATATAATTCCTAATAGCAGAGCCAGGAGTAACCCCTGAGCATCACAGGGTATGGCCCCGCATCAATAAAATGACTTTTCATAGACATAATTCTGAGACCACACCCATTACCAACGTACCTATCTCCTCCCTGCCCCTCTCTCACCCACCTCCCTCTGATCCACTGCCAACTCAGCTGTGTGCTGGTTCCCCCAGTATGTTGCCTTTGAACCTTTGTTGCTGCCACACTATGTATCTTTAAGTCTCATATACGATATCAAATGAGATCATTCTATTTCTGTCCTTTTCATTCTGACTAACTTGGCATGGTGCCCTTTAACTGCTAGCCACATTGTTGAAAATTGGATGAGTTTAAGAAAGGATTTTTTTTGTTCATTTTGTTTCATTTTTTGTTTGTTTCTGGCTCACAAGAGGCAATGTTCATTGGTTACTCCTGGATCTGTACTCAGGAAATACTCCTGGTGTTGCTTGGGGTTATCATATGGATGATATGGATTAAACCTGGGTTGGCTGCATGCAAGGTGAGCGTCTTACCCACTACATTATCTCTCTGGCCCCAGAATAAATGATTTTTTTAATTTTGGGGGGAGATTTGGGGATCACTCTTGGTGGGGCTTAGGGGATCATATAGGGTGCTGGGGGACTGAACGCAGGTAGGTCACATGCACGGCAAGCACCTACCTACTGTACTATTTCTCTAGCTCCCTGAAAAGATGATTATTAAAAATTATTATATAATCCCACTCTTGAAAAAGATGCTGCAAACTTTTCGTGACAATAAAGGGTTGTTTTTATACCAAAGGATTTGTTGTTTTCTTTTTTTTTTTTTGGGTCACACCCAGCAATGCTCAGAGGTTACTCCTGGATCTTTGCTCAGGAATTACTGCTGGCAGGGCTCAGGGGACCATATAGGATGTCGGGGATCGAACCCAGGTCAGCCACGTGCAAGGCAAACACCCTACCCACTGTGCTATTGCTCTGGCCCCAAAGGATTTCTTAATTAGTTTTCTGCCAAGGAAGAGCCTGGCAAGCTACCGGGGTGTATTCAATATGCCAAAAACAGTAGCAATAATGGACCTCATTCCCAATGAATGGATATGTTACTGGTGCCCGCTCAAGTGAATCGATGAACAATGGGAAGACAAGTGATACAAGTGATTATATGATATAAATTTATTTTAAAATCTAGGACTTGTCAAGGGACATGTCAATGGTTGGAATGTGCCATAAATGTGGGGGTGGGGGAGTGGAGGGTAGGTAGCCAGAGAAGGGACCAGTTTGCCAATAATAGTTGGAAATAGTAATGCTAAACTAGAACATAATATTGAAAGTAGGTAAAGGAATATACATGATAACCATTCAGTGTCTTGTTTTGCAAAACACAATGCACAAAAGAAGAGAGACAGTGAGAGAGAGAGAGAGAAGGAAAGTGCGTGCCAGATTGGAGGTGGGAGGGAAACAGGGAAGAGTGGTGTTGGGAAATATGTACTGGTGTACTGGTGGAGGGATGGGTACTGGAACACTTATGACTGAAATTCAATCAAGAACAGCTTTGTAATTGTCTATTGCACGCTGATTCAATAAAAAATAAATTAAAAAACTACATCAGCATAAATAGATATGTAGATGATGGTAAACTAATAGTGGTTAGTAAAACAAATGAAGTAATACATGCTCTATAAATAATCTGTAATGCTAAAAATAACCCATACTCTGGAATTGATTACTTAGCATGTGAAAGAACCAAATCTATAACTCAGACTATGAAAGTTAAACTCAAAATCTGCTAATTCACATAAGAAACATTAGAAATACTTTATTGATAGAATATTGTTTGATAGTTGTATCTAGCTAGGAGTTTTTCTTTGCATGTTTAATCTTTATTTATTCCCCCTTTTTTATTGAAACACTATGATTACAAAGTAAAAAGGTTTTTGTAATTCTGCTGATAGAAAGTTTAATACTTCAGTACCACTCCCACCACCAGTGTGTTCCCACCACCAAAGACCCTCATTTCCCACCCACCCCAATCCCCATGCCTGCTCCACCAGCTGGCAATGATGCATTGACTGTTAAAGCACATACATGGCAATGTTACTGATGAATCCATTTTCTTCCCTATTCTTGGTTATGGGAGATCTGGCCAAATTCTGTTCTTGAATTTACTTTTTGAGTTTCTAGAACGTGATTGGCTCCAGTAGTTGCGGCTGTGCATCTCAGGGAGAGCCAGATGGCAGCTCTCCCCCGTGTGTTTGAGTCTCTGCATAATGGTCAATAACCCTGAGGCAATTCGTGGGCAGGTCCACCAGGCCTCCCAGACGGGATAGAGAGGGGAAGGGGGACCCCAGCTTCATCTCCTTGAATGCCCAGTGATTTTCGCCACCAAAAACTGCCTACCTGGGGACTGCTGCAGGCTAGGAGTTTTCTACAGTGTTTTTTTGGCTGGGGGGCAGGCACACCCAGTGGTGCTCAGGGCTTTCTAATGGCTCTGCATTCAGGGATGACTCTTGTTGGCATTCAGGGGACCACACAAGGTGCCAGGCACTGTACCTAGACTGTTCACCTGCAAGGTAAATAGCCTATCTGCTGTACTATTGCTCCAGCCACTGGTTAGTTTTATCAAGGTACCTGCTTCTATATAAATTTCATATAAGAATTGGTAAGTTCAGGGACTGGAGCAATAGACAGCAGGCAGGGCATTTGTTTTGTGTGTGTCTGACCCTGGTTTTTGATCCCTGGCATCCCATATGGTTCTTCGAGCACTGCCAGGAGTAATTCCTGAATACAGAGTCAAGAGTAGTAGCCCCTGAGGTACAATCACTCTCCACTCCTCCCAAAAATAAACTGGTGAGTTCAGATCACTAAAACCTTGGCAATAGCACCATAAATCTCTCACTTTATTTACTCATATGCAGCCATACCTGAAAAAGGATTGTGTAAGTGAGCCAACTAGAAAATTCTGCCACTCAAGCAGACCTTTTAGTGAGAGACAGTACCAAAGGCAGTGCATGTTTATAGTAGCTGAGCGACTTTATGAGCCCAAGTCATACCTATAGACTTTTGGAAATGCTTCATTCTTTTTCCCATTTCTTCCTGTCTCTGTCCCTTTATGTCCAAACTGGCCGGTTTCTGTCAATGTCACAAAAATTTTTGTGTGCCTCTATTACATGTCACAAGGATTCATGTTATTGGAGGGTCCTCCAAAGATCTTTCCTGAATAGCAGAAAAGATACTTTTTGTTCTGTTTCTGAGCTCTACCCAGCTGAGCTCAGGGCTTACTCCTGATCCAAAAGTCATCAGGATTCACTTGGGCAGTGTTCAGGGATTGACCTGGGATCAACTATGTACAAAGCAATGCCTTACCCACTTTACTGACTCTCTGGCTTCTAGAAAGGATGATTTGTTTGGTGGATTGGGGGACACACATGGTAGTGTTCAGGGTTTATTTCTGCCTCTATGTTCAGGGATCATTAATGGTGGTGCCAGGTCAGGGGTCAGGGGGCATGTAAAGAAAGCACCTTAATTCCTGTACTATCTCTCTGGCCAACAGATAGGATAATTCTAAAAAATATTTTTAATGGCATTTTGAGACTAGAGTCAGTATGGAGAAAAAGGAGAGCGAGTGAGAAGTGGTCAGAGAGGTGTGCTTTGAAAAGTCTGTAGAGTGCCAGTGAGAAGTGGTCAGAGAGGTGTGCTTTGAAAAGTCTGTAGAGTGCCAGCGAGTGCCCCCAAGCTCCATCCACACACAGGGAAGATGGAGACAATGGGGGGTAATCAAGGAAGGGATCACTAAAAAACACCAGCCTCTCTCTCTCTCTCTCTCTCTCTCATAAAAACATTCTTTTGGGCAAATTAGGGAGAACATTTAGAAGGAAAAAGAAAGTCGTCTAAGTTCACTTTCATTGGCACTCTATTAGCTGGACTTTTGAAATGGGAGTTACTGTAATCAAAATTATTATCAGGCAGCTTTAACTTAAGAGCACTAATCATTTCCTTCTAATTCTGGGGCCAAGTGTAGAAGGACCTAAATGGCGCCCATTAACAGAACTGACCACAGAAGTCTGGCGGAAGCAAAGACATCTGTCCTAATGAGAGTTGAAAAAAAATAAACCAAGAAAATGAGTAACATGGATGAGAAGGATGAAAGGAAAACATTCTGAATTAGCCTCTTATAGTAATACATTTCAATATAGAATTTTGGGAAGAAAAGGAGGACCAGCTCTGTCCTATAGAGGACGATTTCCCCAGAACCTGGTGAAGCCCCAGACCAGCTCAACTCCTATGATCCCCTGCAATTATCTGATTGGTTCCTGAGACAGTCAGTCAGGCCAGTTTCAATGGCTGTGTCCACTGTCTGCCATGGTGAGATGGGGATATGTACCAGCCCCCTTAATTTCCTGTGGTGTAGTACCACCAGCTTTGCCTGTTCCTCTCCTAATTTTTAATCAGCAATTAACAGACTTCACAAGCTAAACGTCTATCTGAATTTATGAAACAAAAAATTTCCAACTGCAAAGATCTAATCCACATTCTGTGTCTTAGTGGCAAAATTAGCTTCAGGGTTACCAGAAAGATTTCAGTTACAGTCTAAATGTCACTTGCCCTTAGGCCAGTGGCCCAGCTTCTAGAGACAGACTATTCTGTACTGAATACTTTTCAACTTCCTTTCTTGTCACAATCCCACGAGAAGGCATGTTTAGTTAAAGACAAAAAAAATTGCCTTAACACAATCAAGGAAGGGTTGGAGAGACAACAGGAGATGGTGAGGTGCTTGTCTTGCACACAGCTGACACCAGTTCAATCCCTGGCAACCCATATGGTCTCCCAAGAACCGCCAGGAGTAGCCTCATGTGGCCCCAAATCCCAAACAATCAAGGAAATGTTTTGTCCTGCCCATTCCCAAAGGTCAATAGAGCCCCTTTCCTGCTGTGGCGATGGTGACTTCTGAGTATCACAACTTGCTGTAGTCCTGGGAAGGCAATGCTGGGATGGCATAGGGCCTCCCAAGTGCCAGGCAGGCACTGAACCATGGAGCCACACCCTCAGAGAGGCAGTTTCCTAGAAACTATAATGAACTGGAAACAACCCTATAGGAGAAACAAGATTCCGTACAAAGGGGACATGGCAGGTGAGAGTCAGTCCCATCTGCACAGAGGTGAGACACATGCAGACGGCAGCACCACCACTTACCAGCTTGCTTTTGACCAACTGTTCTATTGCACTGACAAGGTCTGCAGCAGTAGGTACTTCGGCGGAAGGCTGCCGAGCTGCTAGCAAGGAAGAGGACTGCAAGACATTGAGCAGCAAAGGAAAAGCAGGTTAGCAAGGAACAAGGCGGAGCAATTAGGAAGGAAAGCTGCAAGTCGAAGCTCAAGGCAGAACAAGGAAGCAAAGGGGGACAGAGGGAGCAGGGGGAAGGGTAGGGCAGCAAAGCAGGGAAGGGAGGCTCTGCTGAGGCTGGCTGGGGAGGAGCCGCGTTCTAAGGAGACAGAGACACGGGCAGCCCCCACTGACCACACGGGCTAGAGGAAGGGTTGCCAGGGCTCTGGTGGCCACAGGGCTGCCTACTGCTGCTGCAGGGTAAGAAAGGAGTCAGGTTCCCTCCTCCAGTGTGTCTAAAGAAGAGAGATGCTCCTTGGTTCACCAAGGGGGAGGGTCTTCAATATCGATTGTGTGCACCCAGCACAAGATGCTGGGATGTTCAGATACCCTGAAGCCAGGGAGCAAGAACCCCTCCTATTTCCCACCCCCTGCCCCACCACCCTAAACACAGAAGTTCTTTTAGGACGCCCACACTGAAACATTGTTCTGCAGGGCTCCAGCAGGAGAATGAAGTGCAACCAGTTACAATGGGGACACTTTATAAGTTCCTTTATATGACTGTATAAAAGATCTTAATCTACTCTGTCAGGAGTTCAGAGTCTGGTTTGATTTGTGTTTGGACCACACCTGCCAGTGGCTCAGGGGCTACCCCTGGCTCTGCACTCAGAAATCACTCCTGATGGGCTCTGAGGACCATACAGAATGCTGGGGATTGAATTTAAGTCTACTGCATACAAGGCAAGTGCCTACCCACTGTGCTATCGCTCCAGCCCCAAAGTTCAGAGCCTTACCTCACTTCAAATATCTCAGAAACCAGACAGCAGGATGGCAGGGGTAATTATATAGAAAAGGGCCTTAGAGGCCTCCTTGCTTTGGGCTATGACAAGGGGGTAAATATCTGAAGCATATCTGCATTCTCAGTTAAAAATCATCCAAAAACATCACAATATTCCTCCCCTACACACACACACACACATGAGTAAGTGGGTTTACAGTACCAGTTTACTTCATGCATGGTGGCCCTCTGTGTGCAGAGGCACCCCCCCAACCCCCCACACACCTGAAACCCTTTTTTATGAGGAGAGATCCAGGCACAGCAGGCCGGGTCCTGTTTCCAGTTAAGGTGAAGCAAAGGCACTGAGGCCTCTAGAATTCTGGGACAGACACAGGCCGTGCTGCCTGTGACTCCTCTTCCTGAATCAGTACAGGGCCACCAATGCCACCTCAAGAGGTTCCACAACAGCACAATTGTCACAGAGAGCACAACCACAGCTTAATCATCATCCTACCCCCCCAAATGTGTAGTGTGTGTGTGTGGTGTGTGCTGTGTGTAAGATTTGTATGTTGTGTGTGAATGTGTGTGGTATGTGGTGAGTGTGATGCATAGTTTATGTGAGTATGTGTATGAGTGGGTGACGTCTGTGCATAAAAGTGTGTGTGGTATGTATAAGTGCGTAGTATTTATGTGTGGTGTGGGAGTGTGTGGTATATGGTGTGTGGTTTATGTGAGTATGTGTATAAAAGTGTGTGTGTGTAGTATGTGAGTGTGTGGTGTGTGTAGTGAGTGTGATTTGTGTGTATGAGTATGATGTGTATGGTGTATGTGGTGTGTAAGTATGTTTGTGGTGTGTGAGTGTGTGGTATGTTTGGTGTGTGAATATGTGTGGTGTGTGTACAGGGGGTTTCTAATGTCTGTCAGATAATAATCCAAAAGCAGAGCAGAGAGGATTAAACCATGCCCTGAGATTTCCCCACTGCTACGAACTCTCAGAAGCGCTGGGCTGTGAGGTCAGGATAAGTTCCTGCCATGCATGCTGGTGCTGCACCTTGGAGGGGTGACCCCATGCCAAGCGAGTGCTCGGGAACACAGAGACCCCAGAGCATGGCCATGCAACCACCGCCGCCACCATCACCACAGAAGACCAAGAAGCAAAAACCAAGTAGAATCCAAAAATAAAACCATAACTTCAACCTTTAAGGCCCAAAGGGCTAGGAGGAAGCCAAAGAAAACCACACCAAAACCGAACCAAAAATGCAATGAAATGCAAGTTGCAAAGAAAGTGAATGAAGCCCTCAATGTGGCTCCTTAGCCTCAGTTCCATGACCCCAAACACATCGGCCTGAGTCTGCCCCAGAGCCAGGACAGGTGCCGTGACAGGGGTCGGTGGTCACCCACACCGAGCCCTGGGCTACTGGTGAGTCAGGGAATGCTGGACTTGGCGGCCTGGTCGATTAGTTCCCACTTTTAACAGCAGCTTCATCTTGAGTGTCTCTCTATCCCTCATACCGTGTGGTATGAGGGATAGAGTTTCCACAGCACCAGTTTCCACAGCACCAGTCTGAACTGGAAGCTCCCTTGATTTGGACTTTGGAGTTGAACATAGGGAAGGCTGGGTCAAAAAGTCAGGTACAATGAGGTGACCTGGGACCACCTTGCACTCTCTTTTGAGACAAACAGCTCCTGTTGCAATCTGCTGCTTCCGAAGGCAGAGCTGATACACTTTGCTGCAGGACGAGGCACCGGGCATAGCCTCACTCTGTGAAGCCACACACCATTCTGCAGGCCCAGAGTGGAGTCAGACCTGCAGGGCTGTTGTTGGTGGGATATCCCAAGCAAGGACAGAAGGAAGCAACATCCCCACACACTCACGTGGCTTGAGAAACAATAATGGAGAGAGTTACTGACCACCACATACACAGAGGAATCACACCCAGGAGAGAGTAATTGACCACCACACACAGAGGAACCACATCTGGAACATGGGGAGAGAGTTGCTGACTGCTACACACGCAGAGGAAACACATCTGGGACACAGTGCTCTCTCATCATACCATCTCGTCCTGTGAAGGGTCATTGTCAAAGATCTTCATGGGTGGAGGGAGAGGCGTGTGTGACTCTTCATCTGGCTCATCTTCACCCCAACCTTTCTTGCTCTTCTAGAACAAAAGAGCATCATTAATCACTGTTGCATAGAAAGAGGCCGATGGTTTAGGACTTAAACATTTTTAAGTTTATTTGTTTGTTTATTTTAGTGGTTCCAGAGATTGAACCCAGGACCTTAGACATGCAAGACCTGAACTCTATCACTGAGAGACATATCTAAACCCAGGATTTAGAATTTTGTTGCTTTTGTTGTTTGGGGCCATGCTGTGGGGAACTCAGGGACTGCTCTGGGTTCTGTGGTTTGGAGTTGCTCCTTGTAATCAGGGAAGGGAAAGCTAAAAGCAGTCAAAAAGGGCCTAATTGTTTAAGTTTCAGACAGGGTTCTAAACCAATCTGCACATTGCCCTTCTCTACAGCCATTTTTGAGTAGAAGTGATGGAGAACATAAATTATAGTCTGTCACAATGCAGGAAGAGTTTTTCAGCCACATAAGAGACAGAGCAGGTTAGCCAGATAAGGCATCTATTTTATTTCCCAGACTAAATAAAAGTACATATTTGGAAGACAGACTTTCAGCTTCAGAAGGAACTTTTACAGGTCGTCCACTCTGGCTTCATGGCTAACACCTGAATCGTACCACAATGTAAGGTCAGACAGTTGCTTAGACCCTTGTAGCTACTGTGTCCATCTCCTTAGAAAAAGGCTTGTTTCATCACTGGGTGAGTCCCCACCAAGTCCCTCCTTAACACACTGATACTAGCATAGACCACCAATGACTTATATTTGGACGTGGCTTCATGAACACAAATTGTACTGCCAGCATCGATATGTTAACTCAAAACTCATCCGACTGTCTACCCACATTGATTTATCATAATTCTCTCTAAAGAAATCTGGATTTGTCCACTCCCTTTAACATACGACACTGCTTGGAACCCTTGCAATCAGCAGAAGGATCTCCACCCTCCCATCGTCATTCTGAACAGGACTGAAGGGTTTTATAGAGTCTGGAGTCACCTCAATGGGCTCTCCTCAAGCCAGTCTCCTGCCTCCGATCTGGCAGAACTGTGTTTAAGAATCTAGGATGATCTAAACGTCCATTCTCTGAACTGCTCACAAAGTAAATAGCCAAAGAATTCAGACCACCGAGGTCCAAGAAGATAAAGGGCTGGGAGCTAGAGAGTCCACTAGGCCACCAGGCCTGGGGAGGATGATGCCTTCAAGGTGCATAAGTACCTCATCAGCGCTGTCTCCCTGTGGGGTTGTTTCATCCCCTGGCTTGGGGGATCCCAGGTCAAAGCTCTTCCTGCCGTCCCGGACTTTCTTCTGCTTCTTGATATTGCCATCTGCTTTCCCACTATTGAGGCGGCGCACAGGACTCGTCAGCCACTTCTTCAGGGTGTTGGTAGAGCGCTTGGGCCCGGGGAGCTGTGGATGGAGTTCAAGGAGGACTGAGCCTGCAGATTGGCCACCGACTCGGACTTGCCTCCGTTTTCACTCGAGGAATGGGAATATGCATCTGAGGAAAGAAAAAGGGAAAACAGATGTGATGGGGCGGGTTGACAGCCCAGGAGCAAGACAGCTCTGTGTCCGGTCAGTCAGGACATGCAGAGAATTCAGTACTGGCCGTAGACCCTCGAGAGCAGTGTCATGGCTGCCACTCAGCTTCCCACACCTAAGACAGGCATCGGCCAGGAGAAGTAGGTACAGCAAAGGGCTGAGACAAAGACCCCTGCCCTCATGGAAGGAAGTCACCATCAGAAGCAAGAATTACAAATGAAGGCCTGCGTACAGCACAGTGGGGAGGGCATTTGCCTTGCACTCAGCAATCCCTGGCATCCCATTTGGTACGAGCACTGCCAGGAGTCATTCCTGAGTGCAGAGTCAGGAGTAACCCCTGAGCATCACAGGGCATGTATTCCAAAGTTTTATTCAGATAGAGGTTTTATTTCCATAGGCCTCTTCTGTAGCTAATTACACACTTACATAAGATGGGGTTAGGGGAGAGCAGTTACAAAGAAAATAGAAAATAAAAAGCAATTCACAAAGTAGAATGTGATTTATTCCAAAGGTAATTGGGTAAGGGCTGCACCAGAAGCAGGTGGAGCTCAGAGGAGCAGGCAAGCCTGTCTGAATGGGTTTAACAGAGGAGAAGTTTCTGGTCTGAAGGGGTGCGGGTGCGGGAGCGGTGAGGAAAGAAGGAGAACAGCAGGAATCAGGGCACAGAGCAGGAAAACAGAAATAAAGGCCAATAGAGATGTTGTACTGGAAGATTAATGATGGGTCAGGGGGACAGTAAAGTAGCAGGCACTTGCCTTGCAAGTGTCTGACAGGGGCTCAATCCCTAGTACCTCATAAGGTCCCCGAGCACCGCCAGGAGTAATCCCTGAGCTCAGAGCCAGAAGTAATCTCTGAGTACCACCAGGTATAGTGCCAAAACAAATAAATGCAACCAACCAAGCAAAAAAGATCAACAGCATTTAATAATAAATCAAAGGAGTAGAAAGTTTTCTGCGAGGTACTTGAGGAAATGACAGGTGACCTGGGTCTGTTCTGAATCAATGTGATGGTAACTGTGCAGGCCAGCAGGGACAGAAAGTCACACTAGTGTTGCAGAAAGAACTCACAGGCTCGAGCTTTGCGATGTAAAGAGTGATACTGTCAGAGTTGGCCAGAGACCAAAGGTCTGAGCCTCTGAGCTGCTCCCCTTGTTCCCAAAATGGTCTTAGGGCTAGAGTAACAGCCTAGAGGGTCAGGAGTTTCCCTTGAATGAGGCTGTTCCTGGTTAGATCCCCAGAAACCCATATAGCGCCCCAAGCCCATCTGGAGTGATCCCTGAATGCAGCAGCCCTGAGCACCAACTGATGTGACCAACAACAACAACAACAACAACAACAACAACAACAACAACAACAACAACAACAAGCAACAACACAAATCTCCAAAATGGTCTCGTGAGACTACCTAACTAGTTTAACCTGGCCCTCTGCCACCACTGTGCCAGTGACTTATATCAATATGTGCCACCCTGGTACACTGATTTTTATTTATATTTTTATAGGGGCCATTCACAGGGACACTTGGTCTGGGCTGGGCCTGATGGTGCTGGTTGTGTGTGGTGTGGGGGTGGGGCTGAGCCACACCTCAAATGCAAGGGACGAAGCTCAGGACCTTGCACATGGTTGGCATGCCACACTAGCACCTGCACTATCTCCCAGGCTGATAATTAAACCAAACACATGGGCAGGTATTTAAACAAATGACTATCGGGACTCATTACACCTTTATTGTCGCAAAGACTGAATCACCTTTTTGATAATGTTTTCCTCCTAGATCAAGGTCTCATACGGTCATGGTCAGGGTCTCTGGACTAGAAATAGCCAAGAGAGAAGAAGTCAAATCCTAAATAAGGGGAATGCCTGTTTTTGTCAGCAGAGCTGTCTCCAGTTTCTGCAAATGGCTGATTTCAAGGGCACTGAGTGGAGACTCTTGACCCTGCAGCAAATTTCTTAGATACTTCTCAGTTCTGTGCATCCTTTGGAAACAACAGCACTCTAGAAAGCACAAAATTCAAGTCTCAAAATATTCTGAGCTCTGCTCAGAATATGGGAGGCTCAAGTGACGTGGCTGACGTCCCTTTAAGAACAAAGTTGTCATCTTATCTTAGGAAATTCCTTGCTGGCTTTGGTCTTGCCTATGTTGACATTATTTCTGAATTGTTTGGTACAGGTCAAACTCTCGTCCTCAAACTTGGGTGATAAATATCTCCTTGCACTGCTAGTGGAACCAGGACCTTTCTTATCTTCCTGCTGATAAACTGCAGAAACTTTCATTCACCAGGCCCCAGTGACACCACATGACTGGGGAACATAAGTCGTCAAAATTTAGCTTCATCAGCACACAATGTGTTGGCAGAAGCAGAGGCCCAGCTGGATGGCATGTTTCTTTGTCACGAGGCTAGTGACTAGACAGAGACTCTCCAACTGCTCTTCCTTGGCAGTCCTGGTTTTGGGGGTTCAAGAAAGCAAAACTTAGTAAGTATTCCTCTTCTACTGCCACCAGGTTCTGCTTTGGGACATTCTGTTTAAGGTACAGTATGAATTACAAAGCACAACTTAAAATTCAAGAGTATTTTCAATTTTATTGTTTAAAGTTGATTCAAATCCAAAAAATCAACTTGATAAATATAAACAATGAGGACCATTCAATCCAACCACAGCACGCAGAAAATATAATTTAAGACTTGGAATTCATCATTTAGTTGGGCTGAGACAGGACTACATGAACACATGGTTATAAGACAATGTGGCATCATTTAGTTCAAAACTTTGAACTTGAGAAAAATGACTGATACATTATGTTTATTCCATTTTCTGAAGATGCAATGAGCAGTCTGAAAATTAGCTTTCCTATCTTTCCATCTTTCCAGGCATTAACAGTTAAATGATTGTTGGATGAACTACAATAATGATACTGTTATTTCATCAAATATTTCAGAGCTGAGGTAGGTCTATGATTTCTGAGTGTCAGAAAGGCAATACTCATAGTTAATAACTAGCAGTTAAATATTTCTTATTCCTAATCTGTGCTCAATCCATGCATTCACTTAGCCTCTATACTATTATAGAAAGAAGCACCCCTTAGGCCAGAGAGATGCATAGAAGTCAAGGGGTTTGCTTTGCATTCAGCTGGCCCTGGTTCAATCCCTGGCATTGCCAGAAGTAATCCCTGAACACAGAGAAGGAATGGCCCCTAAGTTCAGGGATAGGAGTGAAGTCTGAGCATTGCTTCACCAAACCCCCTTTTCCTCCCAAGAACCATATACTTAACATTTTGGATATGCATTTATATAAAATCCGTTATAAAGCTTTAATGTTGGAGACAGTCTCAGTAGTATTAGATTTACAGGGGAAGGCAATGGATGTTTAAATGGGGGGAACCCACTGTCTTATTGGGATTAGAAGCCGAACATGTCTATTTGCTCCTTGGCTCCAAGTCAAGTTTTCTCCAAGTTTTCTGTTCAGTCCTGGTATATAGAAACTATCCTCACACTTTGTATTGAGTAAATCACTGGGAAGACAAATGTGTTTCTTCCTACTTCCTATGTAAAAGTTTCCCAAAGACTCTGTTATGTACAGCTCACTATCTAGATAAGAAAACAAAACAACACACACACACACACACACACTCACATGAGAATTTCATGATGAAATATTTTGTTTGTTTTCAGACTAAACCAGCGATGCTACAGGCTTACTCCTTCTGACTTTGTGCTTAGGGAACACTCCTGGAAGAGCTCAGGGGGACCCTATGTGGTTCCAACTGCACAGCTTCAGAGAATTAGCTTACCTAATGGGTTACGGAACAAAGAGATATAAATGAAATCAAGAAAACCTAAATTAGGACTGGGGTATATGACTGCAAACAGGCTCAATCCCTGTAAGCCTGGGCCCTGAACACTACTGGGCAGAACACCAAGTCTCATGCAGGGAGTAGCCCAACACTGCTGAGTGTGACGCAGCTGAGAGGCAAGTCACTGTGCTTGGGGGTCTGCCAGCACCATACAGCAGAGATCTGAAGGGCCAAGAGGTGTCAGGGAATCCTAGGGCTTTGTCATACTCTGCTACATGAACTATCATCCAGCTCACTTACTTTCACTTTTATGTTATACCTAGATCAAACTTATATCCTTTCTGGTGTAGTGTAAAATTTGCAAGACTCTGTCAAAAGAAGAATTCTTTTTTTTTTTTTTTTTTTTGCTTTTTGGGTCACACCGGTGATGCTCAAGGGTTACTCCTGGCTCTGCACTCAGGAATTACTCCTGGCGATGCTCGGGGGACCATATGGGATGCCGGGGATCGAACCGGGCCGGCACAGGCCGGCCGCCGTGCAAGGCAAACACCCTACCCGCTGGGCTATCGCTCCGGCCCCAAAAGAAGAATTCTTTACGTGAGAAGAAATCATCAAAGAATCATCATAGTTCAGAATATGGCAAGTGCCCCATCAGCATTCTTAAAAACAGTAATTAGGAACTGTCCTGTTTTCTAATAACCATAGACTCATTCAGATTTCTCTGACCCCCAAATGACCAAACATCTTAGACAGAAAGAAAATAGTTCTCTTGGCTTCTGAGTCTAGTATCCCTCGAAGGCCAGGACCGGCGTCTTTGAAAGAGCTAGGCTGGGGCTGCAGGAAGTAAAGATCTGTAGGCTCAGGTGGAGATGTCAGGGCACTTTGAGCTCCCCAGGGGCAGATCACCACCGGCCTGATGCTTCACAGCTGAAGGATGAAAAACTCATCTCAATGCATTCACTGACAGTTTCAATCACACCCTAATGGCATGTCTTTTACATACCCTGTTATATAGTTGCTAAAAAATACAGGTCTATTTGTTCTATATTAATCGCATCTGTTTTATCTAGATGGTGAATGGTTAATAAATGTCTCCATTATTGTACTCTATTGGGAACTGGGACCCCAAATGCTGACATCAGAAGAAATTTACTTTCCACGAGGTATTTATAGAAGTCCTCTGACCTTTTGGTCCTCTATTGCTTTAGTTCCTACATATGGGAATAATTATAAGTTCATTTTTATTGCTATCTGTAAGTTTTGAGCCATATAAAGCAAGTACATTGCAATATCTACATAAATTATATTTAATTAATTTCTGTAGTTACAGAAATTATATTCCCAAATGTTTGTTTTATTTTTCTGGCGATAGTTTATTAAATCAAAAATGATGGAAGTATCATCTGTACATTATTTTCACTCAGAAATACCACACATTCTTGTCAAAGGTGGAAATTATCACAAACGTGTGGGAGTCAGAGGCTGGGTAAGACAGAAAATGGAACAGTGTGCTAACAAATTGTCAAGGGTACTAATACCAACCTAGAATTGAGCATTAAATACAGGCAAAAAGATACACATGACAACCCTTTAATGTATGTTCTGTAATCCATAGTCTGGAAGGGAAGGAAAAGAGAAAGAGGGAGAAAGGGAAAGAAATAAAGTACCTGCCATGGAGGCCGGCTGGGGAGGGGGAGGGAACCGGGTAGTTGGTAGTAGGAGATGGGCACTGGTGGAGGGATGGGTGCTGGAACACTGTATGACCAAAATCCAAATATGAACTTTTTTAATTGTATATCTTTGTAATTGTATATCTCACAGTGGTATAATAAAATACTTTAAAAAATCTAATGTCCTTTGACACAGGAAATGTTAAATAAAATATTTTCATGTAATTTAAAGGAAAAAAAATAAAGATTCCTCCAAACACCCCCCCCCCATTAGAAATACCACACATCTAGAGGTGGGTGTATAATGAGGTCAAGTAGACCCTGTGGCCAACATCCACAGGCTCCTTTGCTTATAGATACCCTTGCCGGCAGAAGATGGTGACTCTGGCAGATTTTTGGTGCCATCCTGAGAAGAGCCAAGCCCCTGGGGTGGGCTATTTAGCTTAGGTGACGAGGTTATACACAGCAAGTGCCTGGTGTTGCTGACTCCCAGCAACCATTTGGTGAGTCATCTTGGTGCCTGAGCCACTTGGAGCATGGAACGAAGGACAGTGCCATGGTGACAGAAACATGACATGGGGGAGGGAGCAACAGCCGGACCTAGAATGTTTCCTAATGCCAGGAAATAAATGGTCCTTCACATTGCTTTGACCACATATTTAGACAACACTTGACAAATTAGACTCCTCCTTGGCTCAGGGTATTTCTGGTCTCACCTCTTTTTCACTAAAAGATTTAAAAAATTTATTGAACTGGGAGCCGGAGCAATAGTCCAGTGGGTAGGGCATTTGCCTTGCACATGGCCGACCCGGGTTCGATCCCGGCATCCCATATGGTCCTCTGAGCACCGCCAGGAGTGGTTCCTGAGTACAAAGCCAGGAGTAACCCCTGAGCATTGATTGCCAGGTGTGACCCAAAAATAAAAAAAAATATTGAACTGATACACGATACACAAAAGTTAGTGCACTCCACTGCCACTAAAGCACCGTGACCGTCCTACATCCTGCTCCATGTCACCTCTAACTCAATCCTCCCCTGGTCTCAACCCTTCTCACGCCTCTTAGCTACACGCAAGTCTCAAATGCACAAAAAAAGCTCTGTTTCCTGCTTGCTATACCAGAGAACTAGTATTTAGTTCAGGAATCTCTTCCCCCAGTGAGTAATCTGCAAGCCTACTATTTTTCCCTTTACCCCTTTATTCAGGTTTATGTACTTTTAAATATGCTTTTTGTAACTAAGTCATTTTTGGGGGCACTCTGGCAGTGTACAGGACTGCTCTCAAGGATCACTCCTGGTGGGCTCAGGAAACTATACGGGTGCCAGGGACTGAAGCTGGGTCAATGTGTGTGTGAGGAAAGGGCCTTGATGACTCTGGCTCCTACATCTGAATCTTGATGGTTTGTATGTCTATGTCTAACCTCCCTGTTAAGCCACAAAAAAAAAAAAAAAAACGAAAGACTTTGTGGTCAGGGATGGAGCTCAGTGGGAGAGTTATGAAGCCCTGCCTGGATCCCATCCTTGGTACAACAAAAACAAAAAAAAAATCAAATTTTTAAAAAAGATAACGAAAACCACCCTGAGTCTTAACAATTTTTGTATTGTGTTATGTCTACTCTTTGCTATGACATTTGTTATGTCTACATTTTCTCTTTGCTAGACTGCTATTCTTATACCAGTAGAACGAGTCCTAAGAAATGGTTGCCACAAAGGACAGGAATCTATCTCATCTGCAGTCCATTGGGATACTAGCTGCTAATATCAGAATCTTGCAGTGGACAAAACAATGCCGGTGGAGTGAAAAGTCTGGCTTTCATCTAGACAAACTCTTTAGAATTCTGTTTTCATTCAGTCCAGATCTCTCTGTTACTACTGGGCCCTTCAACATCCTGTCCCCACTTTCTTTCTGCTTCAACTTCTTGTAAGATGCCACTGAGTGTAGATCTGAAGGGCTAAAGTTTCCTACAAAAACACTAATTTGAAAAGATACATGCATATTTCTGCTCATTGAACAGTTGTTGACAATAGCCAAGATTTGGAAAAACCCAAACGCTCAACGTCAGCTAAGTGGATAAAAGATGTGGTCTTTATAACGCAAGAGGATATACTCAGCCACGAGAAATGAGGAAGTCTTGCCTTTTGCAACTACAGTACTGGAAATGAAGGGGTCGTGCTAAGTGAAATAAGTCAGAAAGAAAATGATTAATTCTGTATAATTTTAGTCGTACCTGGCCTATACAGAAACAAAAGCAAGGCAACAGACAACAGCCAATGAAAACAAATCCTTAGACTCTGGCCACAGAACCAAAGTTCCCAAAGAGAGATGGGATTGGGCGGAAAAGATACAGAGAATCTAGGGGAAGGATACTGGCACTGGAGGGGATGTGAGGAACGTACTCCTAAAACACAGATTTAAAAACAAACCTCAATAAGAAAAATAAATTAGGGGTAGGAGAGAAAGTACAGTTGGTAAGGCTCTTACCTTGCATGTAGCCAACCCGGGTTCAATCCCTAGCATCTAAGATGCTCACCTGAGCACTGCTAGGAGCAATTCCTGATTACAGAGTCAGGAATAACCTTTGTGCATTGCCAGGTGTAGTTCCCAAACCAAAAAAATAATAAATAAACATATTTTTGCATATTCCAACTTTACTTCTATTTATTTATTTATTTTAATTTTATTACACCATCGTGAGATCAACAATTAAAAACTGTTCATAGTTAGATTTCAGTCATACATTCTTCTGGGATGGGTGCTGGATGCATTTCTCACCACCAATGTCCCCTGATGGAGTGAAAAGTCCAGCCTGCCTCTATGGCAGACACTTTGCCTCTTCTCTCTCTCTTGCTCTCTCTCTCTCTCCCCCCTTCTCTTACACATTGTGGCTTGCAATACATACATTTAGGGGTTATCATGTATATCCATTGCCTACATTCAATACTCAGTTCTGGGCTAGTATTACAATTTCCAACAATTATTAGCACACTGGTTCCTTATCTGTCTTACCTAACCTCTGACTCCCACACACTTGCGGTAGATTCCATGCACTGATAAGACCTCCTGATTCATATTTTGCCTGGTCTTGGATATTAGTATCATACTATTTTTTTTATACCCTGCAAATGAATTTAGTCATTCTATATCTGTCCTTTTCCCTCTGGCTAATTTCTCTCAACATGATCCTCTCCATGTCCATTCATTAATAGGCAAATTTCACAACTTCATTTTTCCTAACTGCTGCATAGTATTCCATTGTGAAGGTGTACCACAGTTTCTTTATCCAGTCATCTGTTCTTGGGCACTCAGGTTGTTTCCAGATTCTGGTTATTGTGAATAGTGCTGCTATGAATATAGAAGTGCAGATAAATAAATTTAAGGGGCCAGAATGATAGTACAGCAGGAAGGGTGTTTGCCTTGCACATGGCTGAACCAGGTTCAATCCCCAGCGTTCTATATGGTCCCCCAAGCACCACCAGGAGTAATTCCTTAGTGCAGAGCCAGGAGTAAACCCTGATGATCACCAGATGTGACCTCAAAATGCAAAATAAGCTAAAGGCTGAAAATAACTCTTTTGTATAAACCCACCCCCAACTTCAGGCTGAATTTTCAGTTGACTGTATCAATCAATGACATTGGCCTTTGTTGATGCTGAAAGCACTATTTAATCTCCCTGCTTGTATACAGCTTTACCAAGTCCAGCACATTCTCCTACTTCCCTGAAAGAACCTCTCATATGAATGTTGGCATTGATAGATGCTTGTTTCAATATATGGCCTCTTTGACTACAAAGGAAGCCCCTGAGGAAGAGATGCCTTCCATCCTTGTATCCCCAAAAGGTAGTTTTTAATCTGAGAGGAGTTTATTAGGGTGATGAATAGCGAAGGACAAAGGGAGAAAAATCACTGGAATCTGAGTGTTTTTACACCCAGAGACCTCAGAGAACTTAACATTGGTGAGCCTCGTGTCTCTCAGGTCAGGATTGTGACTACTCAGGCAGTAGTACTCGGCCAGTGTTTGCCGTCCTCAAGAACTTCTCACCTAACACAGCTGGGGTGGCCCGAGTGGTTTCCAGCACTCAGACAAGAGCAGACTTGCACTGCCTGGCCTGAGCACTAAACCGTAGGACCCCATTGGCAGAGTGTCCCTGGGAGTGGTCCCTTGAGCACTGCTTGAGAGCCCTCCGTCCTTCTTCCCCCACAAAACCCCCAAACACAAAACGATTCTCTAAGTATTGCCCAGTCAATGAGGGTGAGCGGCACCAAGTTACCAGGCTGTTTGCTATAAACCTTCATAGAATGGTTTGTTTTTTTTCTATTTGTTACTTGGTCATACAAAGTGGTGCATATAGAGGTTCCTCCTGGCTCAGTGCCCGGGCCACTGCTGGTAGTTCTTGGGAGACCATGGACTGCTGAGGATCAACCCCCTTCAGTTCAGCCTGTAGCGCTGCTCTACGGCTCTCAGAGTGTGTTATATATCATGTGCATGGTTACACAAATGAGGAATCAGAGCGGTAGGTCTAGCATTGACCTGGACTGTGAGCCCACCTGGGTCTGGCACAGAGGGTCAATCAGGGTCCGAAGGACGGTGTCCTGTCGGGGGTAAGGAGGCTGCTGCTTCAACCCAGAATCACTTCTGAACACCGGAGGAGGAGGAATCTACCATCCAGTTATTTTCAGTTTAAGTGTCCTCACTTCATGGCTTCCCAGAAGCCTGCGGGAAGCATGACCCGGACTCAACTTAGAATGCGTCCTTCAGCAGTAACCTTAACCGAAGGTAACCATGCCAGTCTTAATTACAGAGGGACGGAGTTCAGCGGGTGACTCTGGAAAGTTTAAGACTGTAATTAAGCGCTACTTAACTGAAAATGTGGCAATGGAAACTCTCTGAGGGAACACGAGAGAGGAAGAAAGAGGAGAAAACTATATATATGGAGATAAAACAAATGGTTTCTGGTGGTCTGCATCATTTGTTTTCTTTCCCTTTACATTGAACTACCTTTTGTGTGTATGGAGTAGCAGCAGAAGTGTTCAGGATTAGAGTCTTCTGAACATGATGAAGTTTGAAACCCTTCGATCTTAACCTGACCCTGGCTTGGGAAAAAGCTGCAAATGAAACAGCTCAGTCTGTGTCCCCAACCAAGCACGATGCCTCCTTTTTATTTCTTCATTCCTGGTTCTGTATGCGAGATATGCTCACGTCCTCACCCCAACTTTCCAGGACCCAGGGCAAAGATTCAGTATTCAGGTAACCGTGGCCAGGAAACCCCACTGGCTTCCTGGGCCTAGAGTGACCAATTAGCATCATTTCATTTCTTTCTTTAAAAAGATGTTCTTAATTTTTTTATTAAAGCACCCATTGGGACCAATTCTTTACAACATTTTATTTGGACCTGGCTTAAGATTTGGGGAAGAGTTCTATGAACAGGATAGAGAATTCTTAAATGTGCTTCACCCAGGTTTCCCCAAATTTAAGTCTCCTTCCTTCCTTCCTTCCTTCCTTCCTTCCTTCCTTCCTTCCTTCCTTCCTTCCTTCCTTCCTTCCTTCCTTCCTTCCTTCCTTCCTTCCTTCCTTCCTTCCTTCCTCCCTCCCTCCCTCCCTCCCTCCCTCCCTCCCTTCTTCTTTACTCTTTCTCCTTTTTTAATCTCTAACTCTTTCTGAACCATCAAAGAATTTGTCCAGATTCCTAAAATATTGGTGTCTGAGGCTGGAAAGATAGTATAGCAGGCAAAGTGCTTGCTTGCAAACAGCCCACCTGGGTTCTATTCCTGGCACCACATATGGCTTTGTGATCCACATCAGAAGAAATCCGTGAGCACAGAGCCAGGAATAAGCCCTAAGTGTTTGGCACAAAAGGCAAAAAAAAAAAATCAGAACAAATACACCCTTCCAAAACAACAACAAAACCCCCCAAAAAGTCCTTTCTTATATAACAACAATATAATGAGCAAAATCATGAATTTAACATCACTACTCCCTTGATGAAAATGTCGCCAACGATTCCATTATAACCTTTATAGAAACAGAGCATTTCTCTTACTTCCTGAACATCTTTATGGTAGACACTTTGTGGACTATCCATTAATCTGGTTTTGCTAGCTGTCTCATTAGGATTAGAGTTTAAGAGTACATATACTGCAAAAATGCACCTGAAAATAATCTATCATATCAGGAGACACTATATCTATTTGATTCAAATTTTGTTCTAGTGGTTAAGGTGGCTACTGGCACAATTTTGTAATCAATCAAGTTATATTACATAACCGTGGTGTTTTGAAGTCACAGTACAACTCAACTATAAATGATACCAGAACATAACTTCCATGTAAAAGGCCCAATTCTATTTGCAAAACAATTTCCTTGTCATAAATATGAGGAGAATATTTTTTGAAATTACTGGAAGCACAATGAACAATGTATAATTAAAAGATGATTATACTAAACCCAGATTTTCTTAAGAGTTTGCATTTTGTGATTCTTAGAAATGGCATTTGGAGCTGATTTTAGCCTGATGGACATACAAAATTAGTCTGTTAAAGTTTCCACAGGAAGCTCACATTCCTAAATGCAGGTTCTGTTGGGACTGGAGCGATAGTCCAGCGGGTAGGGCGTTTGCCTTGCATGCAGCTGACCCGGTTCGATCCCCAGCATCCCATATGGCCTCCCGAGCACCACCAGGAGTAATTCCTGAGTGTAGAGCCAGGATTAACCCCTGAGCATCTACAGGTGTGACCCAAAAAGCAAAAAACAAACAAATAAATAAATGCAGGTTCTGTAAAGCAGTCAGGGTTGAGTTTATATTCAATCCTGTGTCCCTTCTATAGGTGTTGAAAGATCACTCAAATGATGTTGGAAGTTTCAGGGAAGGCACACAATTCTGATTGATCTATAGATTCCTATGCACATTACTAATAAATACAGAAAATTCACTGTGACAAAGAACATTCTAGTCTTGAGCATTGGAGCTGACCCGTAAGAAGCTCAGAAGTTGAAGAGCGGAGACCTCATTCTAAGATACTCTAGACCATGAGGCATTTCCTGTCTCATTGAAGAGTTTAAAGGTGGGAGAATAGCAAGTAAGTGTTGAGAGAACAAATCAGTGAGAACCTTAGAAGCTCAAATGCCGTTCTTGAAACCCTGAATTAAGTTACTTAACTGTTAAATGATAAGCCTTCAGTACATAAAGGGGAGAGGGGTGCACCTGGGATGATACTGAGGAACTTGGGAAAATCATGCCTAATTATACATTGTTTGAAAAACTTGCATGATTGTAACCAGAAATTCCCCTTTAGCAAACATTCCCCACTTTGGAGGAATGAAATAAGCTAAGCAGGTAAGATAAGCCAATACCTTATTCTCCAGCCATAAACTCAGTTCAAGACTTAGTGATATTTCACTTTCTTTCAATTGGGACAAACATCCAAAGTACCTAGGGGACTGCTAGGGCACTTAGTTGCCCAGGGCAGAGTCAGAGCTTTGCTATCTTCAGGATCCCAAAAAGAAGGAAAACACTAGGGGCTGCAGAGATAGTATAGCAAGTAGGTTCCTTAATTAGCATGCACCCAACACTGGGTTTGATCTCTGTCACCCCATATGGTCCCCTGAACTCTGAACTCTGCCAAAAGTTATTCAAGTGCAGTGCCAGAGCCAGGAGTCAGCCTTAAACACCCCTTTCCCGCAAACAACAAAGGAAAACAGAAGAGTTTGATAAGCGCCCACCAGGAGAGGCTGCTATGATGATAGCTCTGTTTTAACACAATACTGGGTCCTTTAGGCTCAAATTTTATATAGTATTTTATACTCACAGATACTGTGTTTTCTTAACTCAATGCCAAGACATTAACACAACATTAAGAGTGTCACAGGAGACATGCTGGGCTACAGCAGTGAAAGGACTAGAAAACATCCCTGACATTTGGAAGCTGATATTCTAATTGGGGTCTGACACACTAACAAGTGAGTTAGAAAAATTCTTAATACAGACAAATAGTATTTAGAGAATGATACCGATTAAAGGGCAGAGAGGGCCTGTATAACTCTGGGAGCGCAGAAGATGATGATCTTTGTGAAGTGAACAGAGGCCCTGGTGAAAAGGAACCAGATGTAAATGATCAGGATAAAGATTTCTGCCAAGGGCACAGCCTGCGCAAATATCCCAAGACAGAAGGGAATTTGGGAGGCTCAAATTAGCTAAAGTTCTGGGAGTCTAGTGATTACACAGCATCCTATATTAAGCCCCCAGGAATAATCCTGAATGCAGAGCATTGCCAGGAGTGACCCCAAAAACAAACAAAAACAAACAAGAGCAAATTGGCTGAAGTTCTGTGACCAGAGCTCTGGTGCTGCAGAAGTGAAAATACAATGAAGTTGGATAGCTGAGGAGAGGCTGGACTCAGAACCTTACTGGCTGTGACAGAAATTGCAACTTCATGCTCAATGAAAGAAGGACTTCCAAGAGGTGCAGGGAGAGGTGCGTGATAAGTCCTGATGTGCGGTAATTGAAAATCTTTCATTTCTGATTGTTTCAGTATGATAAATTTCTTCTGACTTCAAATCCTCTTTTCAGCAAGAATAATTTTACAGTCTGAAAGGAGCTGGGGAAAGACTATATTCCAACTCTTCATGACCAGGACATACCAGGATACTCAAAAACGTCTCTGGGCAAAAGAGCACACACATAGTGTGTTCACATTACCCACCCCCAAAGACACATGCACACACACACACAGAAACACACACACAGGCTCACACACAGAGGCTCTCACACACACACACAGAAGTTCCACACACACAGGTTCACACACACCTTCCTACTGGCTTGTGCTTCCCATACCTATGTGCCAGGTTTCTTGACTATTCTTCCTGCTCTGATCTCAGGCCTACTGATACACATTTATCAAGTCAAAAACATGCCGTAAGGCATTTATTGAGGAAGGCTATTTCCTAGAACACACTCAAGAAATAGGTGTTAAATATTAGCTAAATTAAAAAAGGAAACTTGTGTGTAGGTGCCTGGATGAGTACAGGAGTCCAGGGGTGGAGGGAGGTTACCTGAAGACTGGAGTTTCTGCTTTTTCTCTTTACCCTTCTGAACCTTGGCTTCCTCACCTGTGGAGTTGGGATAACACTGCTAGAGTAATACTCGCAGAGGATCACAGTGCAAGGTGACAATAAACAATAGTGGCAGTGATGACCACTGAGTGGAGGGAAGCAGGACCGTGATGTATGTACAGTTCAGGAATGCCAAGAGCCCTTGAACAGCTCTGCTCTGAGTCACTGTGGGAGTTCTCTCTCTCTGTCTCTGTCTCTGTCTCTCTCTCTCCCTCCCTCCTCACAGGAGGCCCCAGAGAGCAGCTCCACCACCCACTCCCTCCTACAGCCTGCGGTGCCTTGCCACCCAGAGGCAGAGGCTCCCACAAAGGCCCCTCCTCTGAAAGTATGGACACACACACACGTGAACACAGAGAACTGGCTCACTCACCAGGAAGATATGAGCATTGTGAGACGCCACGTGCCAAGACGGGTTATCTGGCTCTTCGAGTTTCCCACCACTCCTTCCCCTAAAGCTTGGAAATACGTTCTTACTTTAACAACTAAAATCTCTAAGCTGAGTGGAGAGACTTAAAAAAAATTAAGAAGTCACACAATATTACCAAAGTAATAGTCATTACACATTCATTACAGGGCAAAAAGAAGAAAAGCTTATTTTTATGACCCTCCACCATGGGATAAGCAGACCATGAATGCTTTGGAATGATTCCCCCACTCAGTCTCTGTGAATACGTGTGCTCAGAGGAGGTATCAAAGCCCTGCTGGCCCACTTCCTTTGGCCGTGGCGCAGGTTCCGGGCTGTCTCAGCACTGCGATGTATGGTTTTAGGCCTCAAGCCCCTGTGAGAAGGAAGCTGAACTGCAACAAAAAGAGCTCTGGGCCACACCAAGAACCCCAGGTGAGAGTTCTATGTACTGCTACCTGCAGTGTCCCAGGTAAACTTGCAGGTTTCAATGTATCAGCATGTCCAGGGGAACTCTAGATATCGTCACTAGTTCTTTTACCTTCACAACTCAAAAGGATGGGGGTGGAAAGATAGCTCAAAGGTCTGCCACAGGCTCTGCATGAGGAGAACAAGCTCAAATCCAGGAACACCTGGTTCCTGTGCTGGAGCAGTCCCACGAAAGCAAAACACAACAAAGCAAGACAGGGAGAGGATGGCTGGGTAGCTTTGGCAATTGTGAGGGAGGGAGAGTGTGTGCTAGGAACAGTGTTATCAATTTTCTGTTTTGTCTCTTTGATTCTCTGTTTTGTCTATTTGTTTTTTGTCTTTTTTTTCACATCCAGTGGAGCTCAGGGGTTACTTCTGGCTCTGTGCTTGGGGATCACTCAATCTTGGCGCTGCTCAGTGGACCATAAAGGGTACCAGGAATCAAACCTGGTCATCTGTGTGCAAGGTAAGCACCCTACCCATTGGACTCTCTCTCTCTGGTCCCACTGTGATTCTTCGCCTACCCACTGGACTATCTCTCTGGCCCCATCATGATTCTTCAGAGGTGCTTCAGTTCCTCATCTCCCATTTGGTCTGGTTAAACACTGGTGTCACTGCAGTGGCATTTGATAAGGAGCTTAAGCTTGTCCAAAAATCTTTGTGGACAAGATTAGAAAATACTTGGTACTGGTCCAGAGTATCAGCAAGAACCGGAAAGGGAGTTCTTCAAGCTTAAGCAAAAAATATGGCTAGGCAGACCTGAATACATTCCCTAACTTCACAATTAAATAACTCAAATTCAGTCAGCAATAAACCCCAATCCTGAAGAAACTATGTACAATTACCTGGTAATTTGTCCTAGATTCGCTTTACAACTGATAAAAACTAGCAAACACCTCTCATCACTGTCAAGTGTTCTTTCAATTCTGATTCCAAATAAATAATTGATGATGTTGGGTGTTCAAAAGGAAATAAGACTTAAGAGATGAGTCAAGGTATCCAGGATTATAGGTGATACCTTTTTCTTTTCTACAACTGTAGTATAAATCTGTATTACTTTAAAAGTACATCACACATAGATGCTCATGAAATTGCAAATACCTGGCAAGACATAGAGTACAATTATTTTTTAAAAAAGATACATGATAAAAGACCTCCATTTCTTTCCAGTGCCCATTCATGTGTTTCCCCCATGTCCTAATTTCTCCCCTCTACTGAGAAACCACAGTTGCTCTACATTAACTCTCAAATCATTTTCTGTGGATTTATACACACACATATACATGAGGCACACAGTTTGTTAATGCACAAGTGATTCATGGGGTGGGAGTGATATTACAGTGGTAGGGGAGCTTGCCTTGCATGTAGACCCAGGTTCAATCCCTGCCCCCCACCCAGGAGTAATCCCTGAGCAGAGAGCCAAGAGTAAGCCCTGGATACTGCTGGGTGTGGTCCAAAAACCAAACAAACAACAAGAAAGTAGTTCAGACTATGCAGTTTCAGGTTTCCATAAAGATTGCTTTTATATAGTAAGTGGAAGATGCTCACATTTTATTTAAAAAAATTTAGATAGTTGTGTAGTAAAGAATGTTTTCCATAGCCATTTCCTATTAGAAACAATGTTACTGTTAGCCTTCCCATTTGCTGTTATAAACAATGACATGTGAACCTACTGAGCAAATGGAACATACTTTTAATAAGCATACCAGGAGCGTGCTTATTCAGAGCATACTCCTAGGAGTGGGTCAAAAGCACATTTTTGGTTTTCCTCAATTCTAATGAATCTATAAATGATACAGAATGATTATCTATATGAGTATTTCTTCACTCTGCCTTTACCAACATTTTAACAGTCTGAAGAGTAAACAGTAAATTTTATTTGTATTTCTTTGAATAGCACAGATTTTACCTTTTGACATATTTGCCGTTTCTATTTTAGGTAATGTTCTGATTCTCTATGACTTCAGTTCTTTACCTGTTCTCTCACTGACTTATAAGAACTCTGAATCTTACTGACATTACTCTCTTGCCTACTGTGTAGGTTGAGGCTCTTCCTCCCACTCTAACATTTGTCTATAATATCCTTTTTTGTGGGGAGGGGTCGTGAGCCACACCCAGCTGTGCTCAGCAGTTACTCCTGGCCCTTTGTTCAGGGATCATTCCTGGTGATGCTTGGGGGACCATCTGGGGTGTCGGGGATCAAAATGAGGTCAGCCATGTGCAAGGCAAGCATTCCAGTTTTGTCAGTTTATAGTACATATCAAATTCATTGAATTCCATCTCAGTTTTTTATATCAGTATAATGGGGGAGGGATTTTAGTTTAATGTTAGGGAAATCTTTTAAAGTAGAAATTTCAAAGAACCTCTGTTATACTTGTCTTTTAAACATCCCATATTTTATAAATTAAGTCAATGGAATTTGCACGGGAGACAGCTCTAGGAGAAAGGATTAGGAAGAAGCTTGCCCACCCTGCTCAGAGGCATCTTCCTAGCTTGGTGACTGCACCAGGGCATGAGAAGGAGTTTTGCCACCCACGAGGAACTGATCTCAGGCTTGTTCCCTCCTATGCCCATCTGGGCTGCAACAAGTAGTGAGGGTGGCCACTTCAGAACAACACTGAAAGTGCCACATGAGAACGCTAATGCAGAAGAATTCCTGTCAGGTAAAAAGACGGAGACAGGAGATTTCTCTGTGCATTTTAGGTTTAAGTATATTTAGTATATTCAGTACTTCGATAAACACTTGCAGAATCCAGGGCTAGAGAGATGGTACAATGATTAGGGTGCTTGTCTTGCACATGGCTGACCTGGGTTCAATCCCCGACATCCCATATGGTGCCCTGGGCACCGCCAGGAGTGATTCCTGAGCACAGATCCAGGAACATACCCGAGCACTGCTGGGCGTGGCCCCAAAGCAAAATCTGCAGAATACATGAGCAGGCTAAGTCATATTTTTGATGGCGATAATCAGAAGAAATCTGAAAGTCACAGGGATGAGAAGGGAGGGTCAGCAGCACCAGCCACAGAGGCTGGGGGAAGAACCACATTCTATTCTGTGTGGGGCATGGACACGTGGAAGAGAAAGAGGGTGGGGTGAAGGGGTGGCGCCAGAGCTGTTCTGTGCCGGGAGGTACTGACACATTAGAAGCATCAATGGGTGCACAGTCATCTTCATTAGATGATGACATAAAAAATGTCATTAACTGGAGTTCAAAAGTGAGGAGGGGTCATGGGTGTGGTTCCAAGGCTACATATTTTACAGGTGGGGGGCCTCTGCTTTGGATCCCTGCCCGCCCCACAATGACAGGGCTGCTGTTGTTGTTATCGCATGTGTGCGCATGCATGCACGCACACACACACACAGAGCAGATCTGGAGGACCGTCAGTGAGAGGGCCAGGACAGGCAGGGGCTGCACTTGTGACCTGGCCCTACTCCGACCCCTACCACAGCTCAAAGCAGCTCCGGTCAGAGGACGACCAAGAAGTCACAGATTCACTGAGCCAGCCTGTGGCCTGATACTGCCTTGCTTCACTTCTGTCCCAACTGGTCCCACTTTCATCCCTTTGTTGTAAGTTAATGTTTCCTAAGTTGTATAATTTTGAAAATGAAAAAAATGAAAAAAAAAGTTGAGTGAAACAAACAAACTTAAAAAATAACACAGATTTTTTTTATAGGGGCCATAGTGAGTAGGGTGTTTATCTTGCATGTGACCAACCCAAATTCGATTCCAGCCTCCTATAAGGTGCCCCGAGCACCACCAGGAGTAATTCCTGAGTGCAGAGCCAGGAGTAACCCCTGAGCATTGCTGGGTGGGACCCAAAATACAAAACAAACACACAAACAAATACACAAATTGACAAATAAATAAATAAATAACATTAAAATTATATAGAATCCTTTATACAATGTTTTAGTAAAATCCTAGTCTTTTATGAACTGATAAGCTAGTTTCCTTTATAAAAATACCTCCCTTTTAAAGGGTATAATTTCAAATTCTTTGTGATTATGTATATATACATTTGATTATATATATATAGAACTTCAAATTTATGATTATATATGTGTATATATATACATATATTCACAGACATACACACACACTTTATCTTTTAATCACTTTAAGTGGGGGCATACCCAGCTATGCTAAGAATGCATCTCCTCCTGGCTCTGAGCTCAGGGACACTCTTGGAAATCATTCAGGGTGCTGAGACTGAACCTGGGCTAACTGTGTGCAAGGTTAACACCCTGCATGCTGTACTCTCTATCTCTCTGGCCCTGATCACTTTTAAGAGTACAATTCAGAGGGAATGAACACATTCATGATGTTGTAAAACCATCACTATCGTAACAGTTAAGTTTTATAATTTTTGTGGAAACAAATCAGCAGTGCTCAGTGCTTATGGTGTTCAGGAGATGAGCAGTGCCAGAGACCGAACCTGGGCTCCAGGCCTTTGAGTCACTGCCCCATGCTTCTATTCTAGTCTTTACTGGGCGCTTGCTCAAAGCGCGCTACATGCTCAGCAGTCACGGACATTCCTGAGGAATGCTGGCAAAGCCCGACACACCGGTGATATTATGATGGTTACTGTGCTGATGAAGAGAAGTGGCATAGAGAGATCAAGGTCTAAAAGCAGGTGGCAGAGCCGGGAAATGACAGAGTCAGTCTTCAGAGCAGGTCTCCTCAACTCTTAGGGCTAGAAAGCTGTCAACAGTGTTTGGCTAAAGGGCTGTGGAGGCGGGGTTGAAGGGCTGTGGAGGCAGAGCTGAAGGGATTATGGAGGAAGGACTAAAGGGCTGTAGAGGTGGGGATGAAGGGATAGTGGAGGAAGGGCTGAAGGGCTGTGGAGGTGGGGCTGAAGGGCTGTGGAGGCGGGGCTGAAGGGCTGTGGAGGCAGAGCTGAAGGGATTATGGAGGCAGGGCTAAAGGGCTGTGGAGGTGGGGCTAAAGGGCTGTGGAGGTGGGGTTAAAGAGCTGTGGAGGCAGGGCTAAAGGGCTGTGGAGGTGGGGTTGTAGGGCTGTGGAGGTGGGGCTAAAGGGCTGTGGAGGCGGGGCTGAAGGGCTGTGGAGGCAGAGCTGAAGGAATTATGGAGGAAGGGCTAAAGGGCTGTAGAGGTGGGGCTGATAGTGGTGGAAGGGCTTTAGGGCTGTGGAGGAGAGGCTGAAGGGCTGTGGAGGCAGGGCTGAAGCGCTGTGGAGGAAGGTTTGTAGGGCCATAGAGGTAGGGCTGAAGAGCTTGTGGAGGAAGGGCTGAAGGGCCGTGGAGGTGGGGCTGAAGGGCTTGTGGAGGAAGGGCTGAAGGGCCATGGAGGCGGGGCTGAAGGGCTGTGGAGGCAGGGCTGAAGGGCTGTGGAGGAGGGGCTGAAGCGCTGTGGAGGAAGGTTTGTAGGGCCATAGAGGTGGGGCTGGAGGGCTGTGGAGGAAGGGCTGGAGGGCTGTGGAGGCAGGGCTGAGCGCTGTGGAGGAAGGTTTGTAGGGCCGTAGAGGTGGGGCTGGAGGGCTGTGGAGGAAGGGCTGGAGGGCTGTGGAGGAAGGGCTGAAGGAGTCTCACTGTGCATACATGTGCACACATCAACGACAAGCTCTCTAGTTTCAGTTTTGAGCTAGGGAATGTGAAGAACTTCTAGCACACTAGAATGGAAATTGAATAGTAGTCATCCCTCTTTATTTAGTGGGATCATCTATTTTAAGGATCATAAATATATTTCTAGGGCTTTCATAAGCTCATTTGCAACCTTCATCTCCCAAATCTATTTTCTCCCATTAAGCACCTCAACCTTCAATTCTAATGCCAAGAGGTTCTGCAGCATCAACCTTTGTGGTTTGGGAAGAGCAACAGAGCCCAACAACGGCAGTGAGAATGGCTCTTGTCTCGCTCAGGCAGGTGACCTCCATGCTCCCACTCCAGAGAACATGCTGTCCTGATCACTGAGAACTGAAAAATAGGAATGCAACCTTATGTTCTTTTTCTGTACCTAGAATTTTCCCTTCGCCTTTGTGTGTTTGCCCCCACATGTCTCCCCAACTACTTCACCAATTGAATCTCTGTGACAGGGTTTGTGTGTTTCCCCCATAGGTCTCCCCCAACTGTTTCACCAAGGGGATCTCAGTGACAGGGTCCAAGTCCACACTGTAGAGACTCCCTGTGTGAGCTGATGCTCCTTTTCTGCACCTGAGAACGACCTCCAGAATGTCCCTGGGGCTGGGTCCGCAGCCGCGTTCTCCGGCTAGTGTGACGTGTTACTCCAGCAGGTGCAGGAGAGCAGGCGCTAGTAAAGGCAGAAACCCACAGTGGAAGCGCCTCATCCTATCCTTCATTTTATTCACTGGTGTCTAAGGACAAACTTCTTAGGACCCTGATATTCTAGCCTCAGGGAATACTGACTTCCTCTATGTTAGAACCCCAAAACTAGGGCATACTTTTGTAATATTCGTGATGGGGAGGGTGGCGTGGGGGAAAGGACACTATTGCAGAAACCAGCTGGCTTCATTCTATAGGGCACATACACGTGGCTGTTAGGACCCTCCTTGTAGATGGACTACCCTTTGTGTTCTGGTCTGGGCTCTGAGATGATCTGGGCAGGAAGGCAGAGAAGTCAAGGGCACTGCAGGGATATCTATTGTCAGAGCCGGTGGACCACAGGAGAACTCTGTGAGTCTAAGGAGTCTGAGGGCTGACATGAGGAGCGGCACCATCGCACCAAGTCCCAGGCTGCCAAGACCAGCAGAGCTGACAGGTGGGACAGCTGCGTTCCAGAAGGGCTGTGGCGGCTGCAAACGGCCTCCTTGGGAGACTCAATACTATTTTAGGGACAAACAAGTGTGACTGTGGTTAAAGATAATCATAGTCAGATGTTGGCAAAAGCAGACAAACATTTCTGGGCCCTGCTATTTAGGGCCTGAAAGTGTGTGAGTGTGCACACCAGGCGATGTTTGTGTTAGAGCTTTGGCGGCACAGGGTTTACATATGCAAATAAAACACCCCCTCCAGGAAAAGCGGCTTCTGGAACTGCATCACAGTCTGGGATGGATGTGGCTCCATTCCAGCAGCACACAGCAAACAACACTGATACTGGACAGGAATTGATTTGGATAGAGGTGGGAGAGCGGCCACCGAGGAACCAGGACGCAGCTGACGAATCATAGGCAGCTGGAGAATCATTCACTCTCCACTGAGCAATGTTTAGGCTGATTCTCCCATACTGGAGCCCAGAGACGGCGGAAGTCACACAGGGGAGGCCGCCTCTAGCCGTCATTTCCACAGACATTTCGAGTCCCACCCTGGGTCTCTGTCCTGCATTCTGCTACAGCCGTCGCCCAACTCCTCAGAGTTATTCCTTCTGACCTTCCCTGGCCCCATGTGCAGGTCGCCTTTTCAGAAGGCCTGTCCCCACACATGCTCTCCCTCCTCAGAAGAGCTGTGACTTGGGGCTCCTTGAACTCACCATTTCTCTTTAGACTAAGGGGTTCTCAGCCACCGCCACTGATAGTTTCCCCAGAAACCACTTCTTTGCCCTCTTTGTAAGAGACCCCAGATGTCCCAGTTTTGTTTTGCTTTAGGGCTATACATGGCAGTGTTCAGGGATCACTCCTGGAGGGGTCTGGGGACCACAGGTGTGTGGGGATTGAGACCGGGTTGGCTGTGTACAACAGGCACACCCTCCCTCTACTACTCCAGCCAAGGATGTCTTAGCTTTGTGAATGGAAATTCTGTCCCTGCTCAATTTTCCACTGACTCTGACCCCCCAGGGTAGGTCCTGAAAATAACCAGAGCATTTTATCCTCTGGGCCAAGGAGTGGGCACTGCCTTGTCTCACTTTTGGACAGACCCAGAGATCGGGGCCTTGTGACCTCCTCCTTCATTCCCAACACAAAGGCATGTGAGTGCATTTCGTCATGCAAAACGTCACCTAAATAGAAGCAAGGACCATACCCCTTTATCCCAAACCATAGTTTGTTTGTTTTTATCCCAAAAGGATGTAAGTAGCTCTAATTAGTTACTGATGACAAAACAGAAACCTCTGAACAAGAAATGGCAGATCAGATTTATCAGGACAGAAAGCTGTAATTAATGAAATACACCCTAGATTTTCAACTTTGGCCATGATTACAGGATAATGGAACAAATAAAATTAACACCTTAATTACAGTATAATTATGCTTAATTATGGCTATAGTATATATGTATAGTACATATAGTACATATATCATACATGTATCACACATATATATACACACACACACATACACACAAACTATACAAAGGTCTTTAGTGGTGACCTAAACAATTGTTTCTGAACCACACAATGTCCTCCAGGCAACAGGAGGGGGATTTTTTAAAAAAATTTTTATTATACCACCGTGAGACATACAATTACAAAGGTGTTCATAATTGGTTCTTGGTAATATAGTATTCCAGCACCCATCCCTCCACCAGTGCCCCATTTCCACCACCAATGTACCCCACCCTCCCAGCCACCCCTAGGCTGCCTCAATAGCAGGTACCCCTGTTTTCTCTCTCTTTCTTTCTCTGCATCTCTCTCTCTTCTTTTACACATTGTGGCTAGCCCTGCAGATATTTAGAGTTTATCACTTAAGTCTCTTTGTGTATATTCAATGGTGAGTTTTAATCTGCCATTACCATTTCCCACATTTAGTAAAACACCGGTATCTATTTATATCCTATTAATGAATGCAGTCATTCTATATCTGTCCTTTTCCTTCTGACTAATTTCACTCAGCATGATAGTCTCCATGCCCATCCATTTGCAGGTAAATTTCATAATTTCGTCTTTTCTGACAGCTGCATAGTATTCCATAGTGTAGATGTACCACAGTTTCTTTAGCCAGTCCTCTATTATCGGGCATTTAGATTGTTTCCAGATTCTAGCTATTGTGAATAGTGCAGAGATGAATAAAGAAGTACAGACAGTGTTTCTGCTATGTGTTTTTCGGTCAGGAGGGGAACTTTTATCTCTCCTCTAGTTTTGTAAACCGGGGACCTCAAACCATGGGGCAGTCACGATTTTATTAGTGCACTCCATGACACCTGAGATGAAGCTCAGAACCTCACATTTGTCCACTGAGTCATCTTATTGGCCCTTTCTCACTGGGAGTTGCTGAAGTCAGGGGTTGTTAGGATCACCACAGTTCTGGGATCATACTACAATGAATTCGACAAGGGACCTGGCCCATCCAGCCAGGTGTGAGTGTAGACCTGAGGGTCTGAAGGTTCAACATCGGGGTTGGTGATGTGGTGCTGCTCAAGTGCAGGGTGCTGGGGACCCCAGGATGCAGTACCAGGGGATGCTGACCATGAAACTCAGAACCTCATCCATATCACCATTCATACTGGCCCTCTGGGGGTCTCCCCAGTTCCTTATCTCTTCCTTAATAAGATCCATCAGTTAGATTCAGCTCTAGGAACTACCAGAGATCATCATTTTATTCTAAGTGGGAAACATTCCAAGGAGCAAATTGGGGCAAAAAGCCCAGTAATTACAGGCCTAAGCTAAAAGTTTGCTTTCCTGGAAAGCGCTGAAGAATATCCACCACTCTCCCATCCCACTTAATGGATCATCTGAAACCACTGCCCTGCAATCCAGAGAAATAGCTGCCGATGAGGAAGACATTGGTCATAGCTGGCTTTTACTAATAGCGTTCCACACACCAGGAAGCCAGGAGCTAGATGAAGTGAGGGACCACATTAACACCTTTCTTTGCTTTTTTCTGGGCCCTTCACAGCTACCCTGGGGGTGAGCACATCTGCATTTGACCTATGCAGTCACGAGGCACCCACGAGGCAGGGGGCAAGAATGGGCGCTTTCTGCAAGGGTAACATGATTCATTCCATCACTGCCTAAATGACCCAGAGTAGAATTACACAAACCTAGGTGTGTCTTTCTGTACACCTCGATATATGTATACATATATATATATATATATATATGTATGTATATGTATATATGTATGTATGAGTATATATATGCATATATATGTATCACACACCACTGCTATCATTGTTTGCTGTTGACTGAAAATATAGACAAGGGAACTGGTTTAAAGAATAAGTAACAAGGCTACTTATGTAACACGTAGAAGGTGTTCAGCTGAACAAAGACACTCATGGAACCTTCTCTAGCTTACTCTTCTCTAGAATCCTGAGTTAGAGAGAGAATGCCCCTTATAGTTTATCAACTGAAAATGACAGAAACCAGCATAAAAACACCAATTGGCCCATGGTCCCTTCTCATTGAAATACTTACTTGTGATTCTGATCTGGGAAGGTTCAGAGAATGCTAGAAATCTGCCCTGGCAGCTCTATGATCTGGTTCTCCTCTCAACTGCAAACTAGTGCATTTTGTAAAGACAGAGACATTCAAACCAGCCTCTCGAAATAAAATATGCCTCTAGCCACCTTCTTTTTTTTTAATTTTTTTTTTATACCACCGTGAGACATACAATTACAAAGGTGCTCATAATCGGTTCTTGGTAGTACAGTATACCAGCACCCATCCCTCCACCAGTGCCCCATTTTCACCACCAATGTACCCCACCCCTCCGCCCACCCCCAGGCTGCCTCAATAGCAGGTACCCCAGTATCCTCTCTTTTCTCTCTCTGTCTCTCTCTCTGTCTCTGCATCTCTCTCCCTCTTCTTTTACACATTGTGGTCTAGCCACCTTTCAAACTGTCGGAGATCAAACAATAATGATGAAGGTCCCGCGTGAGCCATAATCTGTTGATACTTGAGATGGTCATGGTCACATATATAAGAATTAGATATATCATGACATCTACATTCTGGATTTTACGCTGTGGGAAGTTAACCACGACTGTTAATGATACGTGAAAGTGAGAAGATTAAAATGAGCTCCATCCTACAAATTAAACCTGTTTTAAAGCTTTGTTTTGACACATTTTTCATATGAAAACACAAATCACACATACCCTGCTCAAGTCACACAACAAAATCCACACATACCCTGCCCAAGGTTTTAGCTCTGTACACATTGACAAAGAAAAGGTGCAAACCAAGCAAAGGTACCAAGCAAACCCAACAACATAAGAAGGACTGTCATTTAGCTAGTACAATGCATAGACTGTATCTCATAATCTTGGGACCAGTGACTCGGGAATAAGAAACATGAGAGTGAACGTAACTGTGGTCTAATGCCTGGCAGGAAGCCTGGCGACTATAAATCCAGGTGAGTTACATCACGGGTATTTTACTGAGGGAGGAGTGAGAGGGTGGAGAACTTGGCTCACTTTCTCCATGATAACTGCCAGCAGTCACTGAGGCTCTATTTCCCTCCAGCCCAGGTCCTCTCCTTCCCCCAGGGCAGTCGTGGCCTCTGGTGGAACCTTGACTCTGTCCTTTCCCGACTCCTCACGCCTGCTCACATACAGCCCTCCACCCTGCATGGGAGAACAGAGTTGCTCTCTTTCTGTTCTTGCAGCCTGGGCTTCGTCAGGCTGGCAGAAGGTCAGTTAAATTTAGACCTGACCACCTCGCTGGGAAACTGGCTGTCTGAGGAGACCCACAGACACTGCTCTAAAATGGGAAGCACTCCTTGGTGGTCAGGACAAACATTAAACTGGAGAGAGGACAGTCTCTGAGCCAAAGCCCAAGAAAGAAAGAAACAAACAAAACTAAAAACCTGGTACTGCAATATTAAAAGGACGGGGGAAAAACGAGGCTACTGCAGTTATCTACTGCTTTCACGCAGAAGCCAAATTAAAAAATAAAAAAGATTGTTTTTGTTTTTCCAACGTCTCTGTGGGATGGGAATTAGAAGAGAACTCAGCAGCCACGGAGTACAATGTCTCCGTATTGTATCAGATCCATGACACTGCCAAAACAGGCCTGCTGAGGCCAGCAGAAGCCAGCCTGTATGGTCAGCGGTGTCCCCACAGGGGCTGTGACTGAGGTGGTCAGTAGTGTGTCCCCTGCTGCTACTGAGGTGGCCAGTAGTGTGTCCCTGCAGGGGGCTAAGACTGAGGTGGTCAGTAGTGTGTCCCCTCAGGGGGCTAAGACTGAGGTGGTCAGTAGTGTGTCCCCTCAGGGGCCAAGACTGAAGTGGTCAGTAGTGTGTCCCCGCGAGGCTAAGACTGAGGTGGTCAGTAGTGTGTCCCCCTCAGGGGGCTAAGACTGAGGTCTATCAGTAGTGTGTCCCCTCAGGGGCTGCTACTGAGGTGGTCAGTAGTGTGTCCCCTCAGGGGGCTACTACTGAGGTGGTCAGTAGTGTGTCCCCTCAGGGGGCTAAGACTGAGGTGGTCAGTAGTGTGTCCCCTCAGGGGGGCTAAGACTGAGGTCTATCAGTAGTGTGTCCCCTCAGGGGGCTAAGACTGAGGTCTATCAGTAGTGTGTCCCTGCAGGGGGGCTGCTACTGAGGTGGTCAGTATGTGTGTCCCCTCAGGGGGCTGCTACTGAGGTGGTCAGTAGTGTGTCCCCTCAGGGGGCTGCTACTGAGGTGGTCAGTAGTGTGTCCCGCGAGGGGCTGAGACTGAGGTCTATCAGTAGTGTGTCCCCTCAGGGGGCTAAGACTGAGGTGGTCAGTAGTGTGTCCCCTCAGGGGCTAAGACTGAGGTGGTCAGTAGTGTGTCCCCGGAGGGCTGCGACTGAGGTGGTTAGTGGTATGTCGCTGCAGGGGGCTGCTACTGGGGTGCCAGTGCCCGCAGAAACAGGATGCAGGGTGGGGGAGCACACGCTGGGGAAAGGTGAACGAAAGGGAATCCGGCCCTCTTAAACCTGGATTGCTGGACCGGGCAGTTCCGCACAGACTCTGGCCAGGACTGAGGAAACAAAGCCCAAGCAGTGAAGCTTTGAGGGCACTGACCAGGAGTCTCAGGTGTTTGTGAGCCACAGACGGACGGTGAGAGGCACTGGATTCTGCTGCCAACCCCACATCCATGCCCTCAGCACCATCAGGGATGGCCCCTGCAGCAACCGAGGCGGTACAGGAGTTCAGGGATGGTCCCTGCAGCAACAGGAGCTCTTGAAGGAAGCGAGCTTTAAGCAAGGCACTATCAACATGAATTATGGCTATTAAGCCTTTAATGCTTCTTTGGCCACCGATTTCTCTTGGGCTCTTGGAATATGTAGCTCAACCTTTTGGAAAGACTCTTAATAAATCGAGTCCAGTGGGCAGATACTACCCACTCGGGGACCAAAAGAGGGTTGTAACTAGACTTCTTTTTCCTGGAGCTGAAGTTACAGTACAGTGAGTAAGGTACTGGCCTTAGACAAAGCTAACCTGGCTCGATCCTGGGCATCCCACATGAACCCCAAGTCCCACCAGGAGTGATCTTTGAGCACAGAACCAGGAGTAAGCACTGAGCACTGCTGGGCAGGGCCCCCCAAACTAAATAAAAAATATTTTTACTCCTTATGTTGGTTACTCAGACAGTGTTATTGTCCAAATTTAAATCTGACTTTCTAACTTCCCACCCACCAACACTGCAGCATACTCGAACACTATAAAAAGATGACTCTGTGTGTGTGTGTGTGTGTGTGTGTGTGTGTGTGTGTTACATTAGCCTGCCCCTTTACTGTAAATTCCCTGGGATGGTCCCATGCTCATTCTGCTAACTGTGGTTTCTGAACACCCTCCCATCTCACAGGAGTTAGAGCTGACCAGTCAAAATGCCATCATAATACCTCTGAATTCAGAGGCTGCCAGACGATCATGGACTCTCTGAAATGACTTGTGGCACCTTGATTAAACTGAAGCACGGGCTCTCCTGGCCTGGCCAGATCAAGTTGGACTTTCCATCTGGCCAGCAAGGCCTCTTGCTTTCAGGAATTCCTTCATCTTGACCAGCCTTGCTTAGAGACTCCAGACTAATCATCAAAACCAGTTGGTCCAAGCATCAACTGCAGATTCTGGGGATTTTATGATTTGAGATGAAATCTTGGACCCTCTGAAGGGTCAAATTCCTCCAGAACGCGAAATATTCTGAAACATCAGATTCAAGTAGCTACCACAGGAGCAGCTGCATGTAGTGATAAATTCAGAGTGCGGGGGCAAGGACATAGTCCCAAGAATCCTAATTTCTGATTCACAAGGGTCTCTCTGGTTCTCTTCGATGGGTCCTTCCTCAGATTAGATGCAATGCTTTGACTCTCCCCTGGTCTCCAAAACCAAGGCACAGAACCATTCTACATTTCACTATCTTGACAATGATGCGGCAGCAGCAGCTGAGAGTAGGGTATCATTTTACATTCAATAGGCAAAATGGAAAGACACTTTTCTTCTCCGAAGTGCTGCTTTCATTGATGAAACTGGGTTCTTCGTGATTGGAGAAGCTGTGAAATTGTTGTGTTCTAAGATACCATGGCCTGCTCTCTGGCTTTCCCTAGACCAAGGGGAGCTGGTCCCAGACCCTGTGAGTGTCTGACTGTTCTGGGTCAGACATCAGTGATGCTTCAGGAGCACAAAAGGGCTCTAACTTAACAAGCAATATTGGTCAACGAAACAGCACAAAACCTTCCCTAATCTCAACAAGGAGCTGGGAACATCTATTTTGTCATGCTTTCCTGGGATCTCAGTACACACAGGTGTAACAGATTCTGTCCTGTCTTACCCCAAAGGCACAGGGGACCTGAAATGCTGTTTCTGTCACATAATGAAGCTGGACTGAGGTCAGAGAGTGGACAGTTTAGTGGGCTAGAGGACTGGAAGCTCTGACACTTCTTGTTCACGAGTCTCACTATGCTCCCCGTGAGAGGCCTAAACATGGGCTCATATGTCTGGGAGGAGAACTCAATTTTTTTTTTTTGCTTTTTGGGTCCACACCCGGCATGCTCAGGGGTTTCTCCTGGCCCTGCACTCAGGAATTACTCCTGGCAGTACTTGGGGGACCATATGGGATGCCGGCGATAGAACCCAGGCCGACATGGGCCGGCCGCATGCAAGGCAAGCGCCCTACCCGCTGGCTATCGCTCCGCCCCAGAGAACTCAAAATTTAATGCATGTCCTTTTATAGACACAGCTGCTCAGAAATGGAAAGGCATATATTTGCTTCTCTTGAATGTTTAGGTTAAGAAGGTCTGTGGGTAACATCCTTAAGTACTGGAAAGTGTATATTCTCCCTGAATTATGGGGTGGGGAGGGGAGGGTGTCACATCTCTAGGGACATGAGAATGGGGGAGGGGGACAGTGTGACCAGAACAAGGCTCTGACTACATGTCCAGCATGCAGCAATTTTATTCCCCACATTAAGGTCTTAGATATGACTCTGAACAAAGAAGCCAATGGAATATATTCATCATTATCAACCACAAAGAGATTTGTCTCATGTCCTAATCATGAATACATTCCAGGTTAACTCCGCCGATGTATATTTAACATTGAAAATTAACAGAGCACTGTGGGAGGTGCAAGGGGCCAGACATGGAGGCACCAGACCCAGCCATATCCGGGTCGAGGCTCAAGGTGTTCCTTGTGCTTTGTGACTGTGCTTTTACCATCACGTCCCACTGATCAGGGTTTAGCTCACAGTCTGCAGCTCCCCAGGAGGCAGCTGTCTTCCAACAGAGGGTGGCCTAGGCTTGGGCCTTGAAAGGGATCAAGGAAAACTGAAAAGTTTCTACCTTGTGCTCCCATGTACCATGGACTCTAGGCTCTCAGAGGCTCTGCCCAGTAGATATGCAATATAGTCATGGATGTGAGCCACATATATTACCTTTTGTAGTCACCACATTAACAGTAAGGTCAAGAGCAATTCATTTCTGGTTTGTGGACCATACCCAGCAGTGTTTCGAGGTCATTCCTGGCTTGCTTACTCCTGGCTCTGTGCTCAGGGATCATTCCTGGTAAGAGGGGGTGGGGATCAAACCCAGGTCAGCCTATCCACTGCAAGGCAAATGTCCTATCCACTGCACTATCTCTCTCTCCTCCCAGAGCAATTAATTTTAATAATCTGTACTTAACACATCTCCAAAAATTATCATTTCAGGGGCAGGAGCAATAGCACAGCGGGTAGGGCATTTTTCTTGCACCACGACCGACCGGGGTTCAATCCCGGCATCCCAGAGGGTCCCCTGAGCTTCACCAGGAGAAGCTGAGAGAAGAGCCAGGAGTAACCCCAAGCATTGTCGGGTATGACCCAAAAAGCCAAAAAAAAATTTTTTTTTCATTTTAACATGTAATCAAAGTAAGTTTGTGATGCTTCACCTTTGTCTTTTGTGCTGTCACTTAAGTAGATGGTACTTGGTTCAGGCAAGCCTCGTCCGAGTCTTTAGCACTCACACACATATCTATTGGCTACTGAACTTGAACTTGCCCATGCAGCTCAAGAGGGAAGATGGAATTTTCTGTGGTCCTTGACATATGCCCTCTGACCCCATATTATGTTCACATTTTATCTTTAGCCATTTAAAAAAAATATTAGCGGCCACATGTGGCTGTGCTCAGGGCTTCCTCTTGAATCTGTACTCAGACAGGAGTTACTCATAGAGGTGCTCGGGGTACCTATGTAGTGCTGGGAATAGAAATAGGATCAGTCACAGGGAAAGCAAAGTGCCTAAACCCCTGTACTATCTCTTCCACCCCAATATTTTTAATTAAATTTTGTGGTGAAGTAACATTAGTTTATGACATTATATGCATTTCAGGTAAGCAGCATGATACTTTTACATCTGAAAAATGACACCTTGTAATTCACCGAAAATCTAGTTTCTACCCACTCTCCTCAGACCTTTGAAAACACACTCCAGGGGCCAGAGCAATAGTGCATCTGGCAGGCATTTACCTTGCACATGGCCCACCCATATTCAATCTTCAGCACCCTATATGGTCCCCTGAGCACTTCCATGAGTAGTTTCTGAGTGCAAAGCCAGGAGTAAACTCTGAGCATTATTGGATATGGCCCCCAAATGAAAAACAAAACCAAAACCAAACAAACCCGAAAACCAAAACCAAACAAAACCATTCCAACTCCTTAAAGTCCAGAGAGAGCCGACCATCCCTGAGATGTCTACAGCACTCCAGGCCACTGGCTTCCCATCAGCTTCAGAATTCATAGATTGTGGAAATCTTTATTATTTTCATCAACATTTCCTGGACCCTTCGTTCATTAGTTACAGTTTCAAACTTGCATGGCAATTCCTATGCAAAAGCTGCAAGGTCATCAGAAGCATGGAAGAATCTTCCATGGACCCTATGAACCCTAGTTATATATATAACCCTAGTTATATATATATCCATATATAACTAGGGTCTCTATGGACCCTAGTTATATATATCCATGCCAGATGGTGCAAACATTTAGGGACTGATATATAAAACACACATCCCTGTTCCCCATAGGATTAAAGAACTAATGAAAGCACCTGAAAGGGAGAGAGTTAGTAAGTTTCACAGAGGCTTTCATATATTCATTAAGGCTAATAATCCAACAGTTACCTAGAAGTTCTAAGTGATTTATGCACATCAACCCATTTATCCCTTACAAACACTCATGGCTATCTGTCGGGGAATGCCGCTGGGGTCCCCAACAGTGCCGAGAAGCGAAGTTTCCTTCTACTTCCGAAGCCCAAAGCCGGCGGGAATGGATGAAAACTCAGGAATCCGCGCAGGTTTTAAAATGCTTTATTTATCACAGGTTCAGGCATACAAATCAGCAATAGGAAAAACTCTGTGCTTAGGATTCCCTGCTAGAACCCCAGCCATGTGTAGGCCAAGATGGCGGCCACCACGTGTTAAGGCCCTGTAAAAAGGAGACAAAAGACAAGACTCCCAAGAAGAGTGCAAGCCCAAAAGAGAGTCCAAAAAGAGAGCCCAGAGAGAGAGAGAGAGAGAGAGAGAGAGAGAGAGAGAGAGAGAGAGAGAGAGAGAGAGAGAGAGAGAGAGGAAGCAGGATGGTTTTATACCCCTGCAACTCAGACCTCCCACTATTATGGGAAGCAGGTCAAATGTTCTCAGGTAAATTCTCCCAGCACCTCACCTAGGCCCTTTTATATGCTAATGTTTTGAGCCAAGATCTGCCTGGAAATGCCTTTATAGGGTAGAGAAGGGGGTTTCTAAGATGGCATGTCTCTGTACCAAAGACTAATACTAATGCTAGTTAAATATTTCTCCAAGCCTTCACAAGAGTCTCATCTACTTCAAAGGTAGTTTTGTATTTTAGTTGTCTTTGAGTTATCAGGGAGCCATGCTTGCTTGCTTGGAGGCAAACAGCATTTCTCTCTGGTCTAATTACTTAGAGATCCAACGTGGCCAGGCAAATATGCTGGTAAGATCTAGCTAGTCCCACGATGATTGTGGTAGCATGAGAGAATCTTTATACCAGCCAGTATAGAATAGTCAGATAAGACTGCCCCATTTAGACTACCCCCTATCTACGAAGTGACCTGCAGGGAGGTAATCCAGGGAAGATGCAGAGGCCTAGGCTATTGGGTGTTCTGCAACACCTATCTCCATTTTACACATGAGGAAGTGAGGAAAGAGTTTATGCAACTTGCACAAGGTCACACAAGTAGCTGAGCTTGGATTCAAACTCATTCTGGCTCTAGACTTCCAAATCGTAATCCTTAGCTTGTATGGCCTTTAAAGTCAAAACAATCACAAAATACACTTTAAAAAAACTAAGCTCTATTATCATTACATAGCCTAAGAAAATCAAGGGTTGAGTTTATTACACTCTCTTCCAAGGTATTTCTTTATATAAAAAGAATTGACTTAATTTGGAAAATGTAAACAGAAGTAAGAAGCAGAAGAGACATGAAATTCTTGGTCCCAGAGGATGTTTCTCATAAATCCTCTTAAAACAAAAACCAGTCCACTCTCTCTTCAAAGAGTATGAAACTGGGGGAGGGGGACTGGGAGGTGGTAACCAGCAACAATTCAGCTTGAAATTCTAGAAGGCCTTTGACTCAGAAACTCTACTTCTAGGAATTTATTGCAAGGAAGTAATTGTGGGCATATGTCAAGACTTAATTAACAGAATGACCATTATAATAGTTTACAACAGTCCCCAAATTGGAAAATAATTTAAAACATCAAGAATGAAAGATTTAGAAAACATATTTACATATTCTACATGACTCAGAAGTTCCATTCCTTGGCCTACCCCCAAACACAAAAACATTAATTTGAAAAGATTTATGCATACACCTTTTTTTCACTGCAGTGCTACATCCAATAGTCAGGCTAGAGAAGTAACCCAAATGTCCAAGGACAGATAAATGGCTGAAGAAATTGTGCTTAATATACACACTGGGATACTACATCACTCATAGGAAAGATGAAATCATGCCGTTTGCTGCAATTTGGAGGCGTTATGTTAAGTGGGAAATAAGTCAGAGGGAGAAGGACAACCACCGACACTCTTCCTCTTGTGAGGTACAGAAAGAGACAAAACAACAGAACAGACAGTATTAAATGATGACAAACCCTTGGCCTTGCACTCAAAAAAACTGAGGTTACTAAGGGGGGTAGGAATGGGTGGAGGGAAAGAAGAGACAGGCTAGAAGGGACAGACAGTGGCTTGGGCTTGGACCGGAGGCGACAGTACAGTGGGGAGGGCTTTTGTCTTGCATGCGGCAGACTCAGGTTCGATCCCTGGCATCCCATATGGTCCCCAAAGCACTGCCAGGAGTAATTCCTGAATGCAGGCAGAGCCTGGAGTAATCTCTGAGTATTGCCAGGTGTGACTCAAAAGAAAAAAACCCACAAAAACCAAAAAACAGTGGCTGAGTGTCTTGAGCAGTTTGGTGGCATAAGAAAGCTGCAGGATGGGCCGGAGCGATAGTCCAGCCGGGTAGGGCGTTTGCCTTGCATGTGGCCGACCCTGGTTTGATCCCTGGCATCCCATATGGTCCCCTGAGCACCACCAGGACTAATTCCTGAATGTAGAGCCAGGAGTAACCCCTGAGCACAGCCAGGTGTGACCCCAAAAGAAAAAAATTAAAAAAAAGTTGCAGGACCTTTGTATATCAAAACCATATACGCTTATCTGCAGCAGTAGAGATGTTAGGCTATTCGGACGTGAGCTGAATAAATCTTTCCCACACCATTGACTGCCACAAACTCACTCAAGTGGATAATGAACATGAATTTCATACCTTTTATGAGCAACAGAGGCAATGAAGTTTCTGCTGCTGCTCTGGGCACAGAATGGAAGGATTAGGGGATCTGAACTGATGGTTAAGGCATAAACATGCTTTTCCTATAAAGTCAGGATTTTTGACTGGAGAATGCTACTGAGTAAGCGGCATCCTGATACAGATCCAGGAGGACTGGGCAAAGAAAATTAAAATCTGCTTGTGGATGCACTGTGGAAGCTAATTTGATGGTTCTCAACTTGGCTGTTGCGAAGAAAGGGTGTTCCTGAATGCCCCAAAGGGCTCATCAGATCTATAAATTTTTTCAGTGTCTTGAAAAGATGATGCCCTCCACTCTGGTGAGAAAGCCTCCACATATATCTAACCCGCTGGGAGGCACACAAAATTCAGTGCCTTGGTGCTGGAGAGATGAAGTAATGCCGCGGGGCGCTGTATATGTGCCTTGCAGGGGTTCAACCCCCAACACCACATATGCTCCAAGTCCCACCAGGAATCACCCCTGAGCTCACAGCCAGGAGTAAGCCCTGAGCACAACCCAAGTGCGCTCACAACTCGCCTCGTCCCCCTCACAAACCTAAAGATTCAGCATCTTGTATCCCACATGTGATACAAGTACAGTGGCATAATGTATGGAAGAAACAAGGAAGAGAACCAGATGACATGGAACTTTACTAAAGTTTGGCAAAGAGAATGAAGAAAAAAAAACAAAACAAAAATACCAAGCAGGAGCAGAGCGCAAAGGAGGCTGTCTGTCTCTTTGAGGGTTTCTCAATTCTAAAGTCAGTGAAAATCAGGGCTGGAGCAATAGCACAGCAGGTAGGGCATTTGCCTTGCATGCAGCGGACCCGGGTTCGATCCCGGCATCCCATATGGTCCCCCGAGCACCACCAGGAGTAATTCCTGTGTGAGGAGCCAGGAGTAACCCCCTAACCCCTGAGCCTGGCCAGGTGACCCAAAAAGCAATAAATAAATAAATAAGTAAATAAAGTCAGTGAAAATCAGATTTTCCTAAGTTACAAATGTGACCAGGCATACAATTATTTTAAAAACATAAATGTTAACACTATGACAATCAAAACCAAGTTACCTTAGACTAGAGTAAAAAACCAAACAAACCACATATACAGATGACCAGGTGCGCACTGGTCCCAGCTCTGAAAAGCACAAAGACCTGGTCTGTGGAGTCTGCTGCCTTCTGCAGAATTTACACCCACCATGGTCTGCATGGAAGCACTAATGCTTTGCACTATCAAGGCACTCAACCACTCTCAAAATCCTGGATATTTACCAATATTCCCTGAGCTGAACAAGTTCTACCTTATCACGAATGCATTCACAGAATAGGG
>JAJIBD010005365.1:0-35894 GCA_021461705.1 Cryptotis parvus
CACTCTGAGTCTACTTTGTATCTGCCTAAATGTTATTTTACCCACTCTCTTATTTTCCATAATTGTGGTCAGGACACATCAACCTTTACTGTTTCTTACACAAGGGCTTAATAGATCTTTCTAAAGGTTCAACTTTAGTGGACCAGTTAATTGAGTTAAAATAAAAACAATACAGTGCAATGATTTCATCGGAAATTCAGCGAGTTTTTCACTATTAGATGTCACAATGAGATACACCATTTACAATGTGGTTCCTGACGAGTTTTTCAAAATACACTACTACAATGTTCCATCATCCATCCCTTCACCAGTGTGCAATTCCCACTTTCACCAATATCCCCATTTTCCCTCTTTATCACTATGCTTTTACCTCTATTAAAAAGCACTTTCTTTTTCAATTTTTTTGTTTCACCACCGTGAAGAATACCACATTCTAAGGTGTTCCATAATTGGTTTTTTTTAGTAATGCCACAGTGTTCCAACATCTATCACACCTCCCATGTTCCTCTGTTTCCACCACCGGCTTAGCCATATTCCACTACTTTAATAACAGCCTTCTGCTCTACCACTTTCAAAAATTCTTTTCTTTTACTCTCTCTTTCTCTCTCTTTCTCTGTATCTCTTTTTCACAACCCTCTGTCTCTCTCACCGCTTTTGCCTCGTTTCAATGAAACACCTGCAACATTTAGGGTTTATCATGTAAGACTAAATGCTTTGCATGTGATCTCAAATGAGTTCTAAATCTGAGCATTACCATCTCTCACACACTTGTGTTTTGCTGACCACTGTATTTATGTTCCATTAGTGAGACAAGTTCAATTACCTATATGCTGTCACTTTTCCTTACTTGTGAGCCTAGAAGGCACACCGCTCATAAGCATGACCCTATTTACCCATGTCGCCATTTGGGCCCATTTCAGCATTTTCCTCTTTTTCTGACAGCTGCAAAAGTAATTTACATTTCATGTAGATATACCATGGTTTCTTACTTTTGGCCATCCTCTGTTCTCTGGACGGCATAGGGTTGTTTCCAGATTCCGGTTATCATGAAATGAAACTGCAGTGAATCAAAAGTACAGGTAGTGTTTCTGCTCAGTGTTTTTGGGTCTCCTAGGCATATTCCCAGGACTGTGCGGAGTCAAATGGGAGCTCAATGTCCTAATTTTGAAGGAATGTATATATTATTTTCCGAAAGGGCTGGACCAGTGGCCTCCATCACGGTGGATGAGAATCTCTTTTTTCCCATCACTTGCCAGCACTGGCATGTTCTTACTGCTATGGATGTGTTCCATCTCTGGTGGAGATGACTCCTCATTATTGTTTTGATTTGCATCTCCTGATGATTATTCGGCGAGAAGCACTTTTTCGTACGCCTACGGCCATTCAAATTTCTTCTTTTTGGGCTTCTATTCATTTCTTCTCCCCATTTTTATGGGGTTGGCTATTTTATTCTTGTAGAATATGGAAGGCACTTTGCTCTTTTTGCTCTCTAACACTCTCTCTCACTCCTGCTGAACTATGGTTTCGCAATATGCTTTCACTCCTAGATTCAGCACTCAGGTCTTGTGCAGAGTTTTTAACTATCAGTTGTCACTAGTGTCCTAGATGGTCCCTTACTCGCTCCTGGCTGCCCTCTCCCTGCCACCACGTCGTGGCAAACTTATAATGGTAATCATTCTTCCTGGCCCTTATTTGTTGTCCTACCACTATGTAGTTTATATTTGGTCAGCCAGTTAGATGAGGCAAAATCTTACTCTCAGGACCATTGCTCCCATATTGTAAGGTTCCTGCCTTAATCATCTCATCCCAGCTGCTCTTTGAAATTCAGATATTAAAATTTTTTCAGCCATAAATTTTCCCAGATGGGATTGTCATGGACCAATCAACTGAAATCTAATCCCTAGGACCTCAGTCAGTTTGCCCCCAAATTTTTTATAGCCATAAGTCAAAGATGAGTGCTGTATTTACTTAAACTATCATTTGTTTTATATTCAAAAATTGGAATCAAAGAAGATAGCTTTCAGTTTGGCTCCCTGAACCTACCTCACCGTCCCATTGCTCTGACACATATAAAGTAAATGCTTATCATGAATGAATTCAAGAAATGATTATTTGGAGGCTGTGAGCCAGCACATACTATAAGTAGGGGGTGGGAGTGTGGGGTGGTAGCAGATGGCAGGGCAGGCTAAGCAGCTTCATGGGATGTATCCTGGTGAATCTAAGTTGTATTTTGTGTGTCCTGCTGGTTCTGTTGTTTACTAAATTCCATGAACAGGTGTGGGGTGGAGAGTGAAATGGTATAAAATATGGTTGGCATTTTCAGATGGGTAGCCGGAAGCCATGAGAGAAGGACCAGGACCTTTATCTTTAAAAAAGGACTTGCCTAATGCTTTATTTTAAAATAATTTATGACTTATATAGCTTGGATTTGTAATATCATTCAAGTTTATAGTCTTTTGTGTAAAATTACTGTCCCTCACCATAAGGCTCCCAGAACCACTCCATTGCCTTTATGCCCCCAAGAAGGAGCTTTTAATTCTGAGTTGTGGAGATCTGTTGTTTAGAAAGGGAAGTAGTTACGGACAAGGCAAGGAAATAAAAAGTGAACATAGAGGTTTAGAGAACCGATTAAACAAACCAAGGTCTAGGTAAAATCAAGAGCTGAGGAGTTTAGGAAGTACTACTCCTACAGTTCCTGTCTAATAAAAAAGATATTTTCCAGACCTCTCTTTTCCATTTTCCCTGAATTTCACATTTCTTTTGGAGAACAAGGTGAAAGCCTAGGTCCCAGCAACTGAAATGTATACTCAATGTTTCTCACCCTGAAGGTAAGTGTTAGCAAAACACAGGAAGATTTTGAAAATGTGCTTGTCTAAACTCCTAAGTACCAAGCTCTCAAATATACCTCTTAAAGTTTTCCTGCGAAAAAAACAATAGGCATACTTTCATGTTTCTGTTAGATGCCAGAGAGGGATCTTGGGGAGGAACAGAATTTGGTGGGAGTTATGGTAGTGGGAAATATGCACTGGTGGAGAAATGGGTGCTGGAACAATGTATGTGGAAACCCAATCATGAACTGCACTATGGTGTTTGTCTCACGGTGGAATAAAAAATATAAATAAAGCCGATAAATAAAATATACTTTTAATGACTCTAAATTTATGATGGATAAAACAGTCAGCTCTGTTATATTTGGAGATTGTAAGTTGGAGATGATCAGAAGCTGTGTTTGGGGTCAAACTCTAATAGTCAGGAGTGGCTGCGAAGGCTAGAGAGGCAGTACAAAGGGTAATGTGCTTTGCGCCCCACACACAGCAATCCAAGTTCTATCCCCAATATTATATGGTATTCCATGTTGTATCACTACTTCAGGAGTCATCACTGAGCACAAAGCCAGGAGCTTCTAGGTGTGTCCTCAAAACAAAACAAACAAAAAAAAACAAATAATACAAGGATTTGCTTAACAAAATTCCAGATTTCATTATCAAGACTTCCACAGGTAGGAATTGGGTAATGTTCACATAGAGCAGGATCTATTTGTCTCCACAGCCTGGTTTCTCTCAAAATCAGCAGCAAAACTCAGGTCTTTGGTGTCCTTTGATTTTAAGTAAAATCCCCTTCATGAAGTGAAACACATTCTGTTGAGGCATCCACTAAGCAGTGCATATTCTAGACACACACTGGACAGGGGCTCAAATAAAATTTAAAACAGAAATAACTCCATGTGCTTCCTGGAATCAGACCTCAAATACTAAGCAGAAACTATCATCACAGTGAGTGAAAGCAGGTTTCTAGGAGAAGCACAGTCAGGATGTATGAAAGAAAGAAGAGTGTTAGCCAAGCGACAACTGCCAGTTCACAGCATTTACTTTGCATTGTAGAGAGATTAAGTGGAAGATAACAAGAATTTTGAACATGTTTCCATGTTCTGTTACGCAAAGGGGAAAGCGAAACCCTGAGTTCTCTGGTATGCAAATCAAAACACATAAAGGCATTTTGCTTATACTCAGTGACTTTACTGCATTTTAAAACACCTGAGGTGTGACTTAGTAGAAAGGAAGGTGGTCAATTTTATTTTAGATAGGAGGCTGGGTTTTTGTAGGACACTCCTGGTAAAGATCTCTGGGGACATCCCAACTCGGGTGTCAGATATTAATCCTTTGATGTCCTTGCTGTTCTAGGTTGACTAGTCCAGAAGGTCCAGGAGTGTTCGTTCAGGTGCTCCCAATTTTTTCCCCATATGCATGCCTTTGGAAGCCTATCCTTGCCAAATATTCCTTCAGCAGTTAGCCACCTTGCTATGAATTTCTAACCTTGTTACCTCTCTCCTGGAGGCACTGGTATGGATATGCTGGAACTTCTGACTTCTGCAACATAAGAACAAGATACTCAGCTAGAGCTAAGGCCAATTAGTGAAGACCCAACTTTTGTACAATCTGGCTATAGCATTTAGACTTGGTTCTACATTTGAAAAGTAGGAGAACAATATTTTCACAGGTTTCTTTGTGATGTGCTAGAACCCAAATGCCAAATAGTGCGAGCTTCCTCAGCCTTTCCCAAGACTGTCAAGCTCAGTTCAAAATATCATTTCCACAGGGAAGGGGATGTCTCAGTAGGCAAGCACTTGTCTTGTAGAGGTGAGCCAGAGAACCCTGAACTGATGTCTCTAACTACTTCACTACCAGATATATCATCATTGTTGCCTGAAAAACACTTAGAGTAATTTCTCCCATTTTAAAAAAATATCATTTTCCTAGAAGGGTCTTTCCTGCTCAGAGTTCATTGCTTCTCTTCTTATCATCTCACTTTCCTTAGGAGTTTCTTTACACTATGTCTATTCCTTGCCACTGTATTCTATCTTATATAGTTCATAGTTTGTTAATAAATGTTCTATTTTCTCCCACCAGAAAATCAAGGGCAGGACTTTCATTTCTTCCTCATCTACTGCAGGCCATGACACCAGGTCTCAGAACTGTAAGCGATACCCATTACTTGGTACATACAATACAAATTCTTAAATAGCCAAATAGCCTTGTGCACTCCCTACCATCTACCTAGGAAGAAGACCTTCATTTTGGCTCAGTACCAAACTAAAAGTAGAGTAGTTTGGTACTCTACTGAATAGTATCAACATACTCAAAGACCCAGGGTATAATGTGTCTGAAATAGCATCACATTTATATTTTTATGCAATAAAGAAACATCATCAAAATCATTCTGGATAAAACCTAAAAACAGGACTTTAGATATGTCACGGAGTTTAAAATTCAACAACTGCAATCAGCTAAAATTTTCTTCTAGGAAACAAAGGGTAGATAATTCTAAGTATAAGTCATTCTTTTTATAAGTTCATTGCATAAAGAAAAAGTTTTAGAGAGAGAGAGAGAGAGAGAGAAGAACAGTGTCTGCCTTCGAGGAAGGCTGGGAGTAGGAGGGTGTGGAGAGGAAACTGGGGACATTGGTGACTTGGAATGTACACGGGTGAAAACATGAGTGTTAGGATTTTATATGACTCAAAACTAAGCACAAACAACTTTGTAACTTTGTATCTCATAGAATTTCAATGAAAATGGAGGAAATTTCACTGAACATGTGTGACTCAGACACAGCTCAACAAAAAATAACTGGCTTGTTTTTGATAACACTTCACTGAAGCTGGCTCAAGTAAGTCCCTCTAGATATCGGTCTCAGAGGAAATAGTCATCTAAAACCAGAAAACATAACATCAAGGGAATCTACTAATCTTGCAATGATCTAAATGTCTTACTATGCCCAGAAATCACTGCATTTAGAGTTCCCAGGCGCATGTACAAAGACTTCATATTGTCCCCCAGCCTGTGAAGAGTTCATGATGTAATCTTTTCAGCTTATAGAGTAAATGGTTTTAGTCAGGGAATCTGGAAATCAAAACAGTACAAATAATGAAGGACTAAGCTTTAACAATCTCTGTGCCAATAGTTACCTCCTAATGGGCCTGCATGTGTGAAAAAGAGGATGAAGAATTCACCCAATTTCTACAAAACTCAAAACCCATTCTGAGGAGTGGAGCACTGGCTCTTATTCAGGTTTCTCATTTAAATACGCATTTCTCAGGACTGAAATTGTCTATTTAAACTTCTCCTGCAGTACTCACCAAGTGTGAGTGTCTCTGTAAGTATTAGTGCTGGCAGACATGAGAAGAGAAATGGAGAGAAAGAGAATAAGTGTCACATTTGTACTGGCTTGAAGGCAATGAGGACACAGAGCCTCCTTCAGAATGAGTTTAAACTATTCAAACATATCTATTACATCTATTCACTTTCCCCTATAAGCGCTTCTAGAATTCATCCTTCTCACATATTCCCAAACTTCTGTCCTCATGTGCACATTCCTTTTCACCAATTTGTCCACATCCAGGGTGCTGCTATCTGCTGATCCCCTTGAGACAATGACTATATCTACTTTTGTCTTATGGTTCTTCTCACCAAGAAATACAGGGTTTGGGAATAAGATTTGTGTTCATGAGATCTCAATACATCCTGGTTGGGAAACTTTTGCTACCCTGAGAGGCTTCCACAGTTCACCTGTAAACTGGGTACAATATTATCTACCATTTTAAGACTATTATAAGGATAGCAGATATGAAAATGCTTTTGCATGCTTTCTATTATACAGCTGGTCTCCCATACATCCTAGTTTCTTTTCCCTTCTTCCTTACTCTGACTTTTACTCTGGTAAATTCAGAATCCATATTTACAATCCTTATAGTGCTAACTTACCATATCCATGTGCTTCCCAACTTCACCCATCCTACCGGTCAAGTCAAACCCCCTACTAGGCATGTTTGTCTTCATCTCCTAGTAACTACCTTACTACTCTACATCCGTTGGAAATATTCACCATATACTTAACCTAACAAAAGTCTCAAAACATGCTGATTGGGTTCCTTTTCAATGCCCTTTCACCTCATCTGGCCCCTCACTAGTTACTGACTGATCTCTCCACTTGGTTCTTCAACTTCCACTTATTTCCACATGCTTGTCCACAACCCTTTATCTCCCAGCACTGCCAATTTACTGCAAAGCTGAGACATTCAAATTGATCGACAGGAGCTATCACAGCATCTCTAAATGGCCTGATCACTTAAGGGTCTCTGGTGACCTCTAATAGCCACATCCCCAACCACTTCCAAGCACTTGGTTCTATTGCTTACCACTTCCTCCTTGAAGCTTGTTCTTTCCATGCTGAACATTATACTGAACTTAATTTTTCTGTCTCTCTCCTCATCAGTTCATTTCCCTCTAAGCCCTAAAAGCACAAATTCCCACAATTCTGAACCACAAGCTTTGACCCTCTGCCCTCACTACTCCCATTGGAAGTCTCATCCTTTCTCATTAATTTTGCCTTTATCCTAAGAAATTGCTTCCAAAATTTTGTGTGTTGAATTCTACAAAACTCTCTAAGGATTTTTATCAGATAGTCCACAGGCATCTCAAACTTGCATATTAAAGTTTATTTTGTTCTATTCATTCACTATCTTTCCCAATATTTCTTCTAACACAACCAATCAACTATTCAATCTTTCACAACTCTTTCTTTCCTTTATCTTTGACAACCCAGTTATGCCAAACCATACTATTCTAACCAAACTATTCTAACTCTCCCATACATTACTGCTTTCTATTCTATTTGCACATCCCTGATTCAGACTTTCAGAACTGAAATACTATAAGAGATTTATTGTTGCTTTCTATTCCTTCTAAATCCCAGGTCTCCCACCACCAGATTAAGTGGCTAACAAATTAAATCTAAATCACCGTTTAGCTTAGAATTCCAAAACCTCCTTGATCTGGCCAAAACCTAGCCTTCCAGCTTAATCATTCTTGACTCTTGTCAATGAGCCTTAACCCAATATACAATTTTCTCACAGTTCACTGTTTCCCAAACATGTGCTTACATTTCCTGCCTTTACACTTCAGTTTTCATCATTCATTCCATTTCTTTTGATCTCATCATATCATTTCCCCAAATGTCACACACAGCCTAAAATCTGTCTTGATCCACCATCTAACAGAACCTCATCTCCTCCTGAGCAGACAAGCACGTTTTCCTTCCATGCGTATAGGATTTAAAACATTCTGTCTAATTTTCCAGTCTCCCTCTTATTAAAATGTCCCACTCAGTAGGAGGCTAAGTGGTCCCTTTTCTCTAGCATTCATACTTTCTAGAACCGTCCATCACCTCTAAACTACTGCTGCTGACCTGGGCCTCTCTCATTTCTTCTCTCCCTCCTTGTTTTTCTCTGTTATTTCTCTACTGCCAAAGATGCTGGCCATCCACGCACTTTAATTGGAAAGTCAAGTTCCTTAAACCCAACTAGTGCTAGTGTTGCTTAATTCTATCCTTAATTGCATCCTGAAAGCCCAAATATGAAATCTTAACTATAAACTTGCGCGGAGCTTCTGTTCTTACAGATCTAAAAAAAAACCTACAAAATTCCTATTACACTTTCATACACAGTCTCTTATTATCTATTTTTATCATACTCTGACATCATTATCTTCTTTCCTTCACACTGGCCTGACTTAATGGGGTGAAAGGAGACCACCCATTTTCCCCACTTAGAACAAACCAAAAATGTTTCAACTGGTCTCCTTTAGACAACTAATGACACCTACACATGAATTGACATCCTGATACTTTCATTCACACTAGATGAGTGTTCTTTTTTCTAAAATGTATGAAAAAAATTTTAATTGCATAAGTATATTGTACAACTGACTAAAGATTGAAACACCTCACAAGGGGTTAAAGGCTGGCAGGATACATAATGATTTTGGAACATTTCATTGGCACTAGTTAGCAAGCCTAAAATAGGCCCACAAAAGATAATGCAAAAGTAAAGGGGTGTACAGGGTTTACTTCCACTGCCGTTGTTCCCCAACATTCAGGATCATGTCCTGACACTATGGTAATCCCACTTCAGAGCACAGGGAGAAGAAGAAAAGTCCAGGAATTCTGGATTTTTAAAAACATAAAGAATGTTTAAAATGGTTTCCAATTGCTTTGTTTCAACAACATAAGGAATTAAAGAAGCTTTTGTTGTCTTTCCTAAGATTATGACAGTATTTTGTAAATAATAAAGTTTTATATAATTGCAATATGTAAGCTCCTTGCTTATATAGAAAACTCATTCAGACTTCAAAAATATTTTTAGGACTAGGGAGATGTTTCAAAGGGCTGGGGCACATGCATTTCATGCATTAACCCTGGGTTCCATCCCCTGGCACTGCATGGGCTATATAGCACAGCCATCAGTGGGTCCTATACACTTCTGACTGTGCCTCCCTAAAATATAAAATAAGACATAAAAAACAAAATGCAATTCCTAACATGTAATTGGACATAGTAAGATCCTAAAGGTAAGACTCACTTCTTGCTTTACATATTATCTCTCATATTTTAATATAAATGCTCAAAAATTCTTATCATAAGCCCTGCTAGATGAATTAATATAAAGGAAGAAACATAAAATTAACCAACCAGAAGTCTTTAAAAATGTAATCACTTGGCATTAAGCCCCTATTAGTTGCTTCAAATGGGCATATTTAAATCAGCCTCTTTCCAAAGACGAAACAGAAGCCTACAGATAAGAAAACAATTGTGTACATTTACATCTTCATCAGATTATATTTCCTCTCATGCAAATCAGGGGAATCAACTTGCATGGAATTTGACAGTGAGTCTTTCAATTATTCGGCTCTCTTGGCTCCAAAGCAAACTTGAGTTGTGGTGAGAATAGAGAGGAAATAAAAGACAAGGGAAGGCACCCATAGAATGTGGGTTCCTTTCATTTGGGGCTTTCATTCACTCCCACACTGACCAATACAAGAGGGAGAAAATGTTTAACATTTAACTTATGCCTTAAATGGTGTTGCCTGTGCTTGCTATTCAGGGAATCCCCCAGCTTGAGACCTCTGTATCCTCCCTGCATGGTGATTGTTACCACACACACAAACCATTTAAACTGCCACTGCTTCCTCCGAATCCAGAGTTGGCTCCACTACTGAGAAGCCTTTCTCTGGGCTAGACATCAATGGGGCTAGGAAATTGTCTCTACCTCTGAATGTGTTACCAGGGCTCCCTCTTTTCAAGGCTCGCCACAGCCATGCTCTGAGAAACATTGATCTGTGCTCCCCTCATTGTCCGCCTGTACCAGAAACAAGGAACAGCAAAAGAACAGTCATTATTTGTATTTGGCAAGAAAGGCGACAGTAAAAACTGAGCTGCAGTAGGCATGGAAATGTCAAAGTGAGGGTCTAAATGAGGCGGGGACAGCAAGCACTGAGGAGCCTCTCTAGAGAGGAAGCTTTGTGAGAAAGGATAGGTAATAGAGAAGACAAGAGAAGGGGCGGGGTCCCGGAGCTGAAGCCCTCTGCAACTCTGAGCAAACACTCGGGTTCAAATGCTCCTTTTTTCATCCTGCGGTGTTTTCACTTGTCATCTATAAGATTTGTAAAGGAAACACCCTCTTGGTACTTTCCTCCCCTCATCTGTAAAATAGTGATAATAATTATAATTAGCTCATTGCCTTGCCAGGGGTTCTGGGGAGCTCAAATTTACAACAGTTACTATTAGCACCAAGATGGCCACATAGTATGTAAATTAGCGTTATGATGGCCATGGTCTGGTGAAGGTCACATCAACACTCCAGATTTCCTTTTTCTTATTTAGAAAAGAAGCTAATTCAGCTACTTTAATCAGTAATATTCTATTGTCCTACCCATTAAATATTACTCTTTGGCACAGGCCTTAGGGGAAACAAATGCCTAATCCTGCAGGTGTAGGTGACCATCCTGTCAACCAGAACTTACACTGCTATTTGCCACACAATAAGCCTTCCAGAGCCAGCCAGTACTGTCCACACTCCCAGTTTCTGGCAGTTAAAATAGTGGGAGGAGATCTCAGTGCCCGAAGATGACTCACCTTCAATAAATGTAAATTCTGCTCTAGAAGAATATAAGTTCACACACACATGCACACACACAAAATTGTATTCCGTCTTTACATTTGGCCTGAAGATGGGTCAATGTTCAAATGAAGTAGGTAAAATATGTCTCAGTAGGAATCCTTTGATACTCAACCTCAAGACTAAATAGTACTGAAATAAAGGCAGAATGGGCCAGTAGGAATTTCAACAGGTATACATTTGTAAGAGGCACAAACACCTCCCTAGACACAGAAAGTTATCCCCCAAATGAAACACAGGAAAAGATGTGCTGGTCAGACTTCTGAGGGGAGAGTATCAAGGTAATGGGAAGAACATTGTCACTCAACCGATGTTATTGGGTGTGGAACTGTTTACCTAGTTGAAAAGTGGGGGGGTTGGTAGTCAGAACTTTTAGCATTTCAAATTTAGTGTGCCTAGTCAAGAGCAATAACAATAATGAACAAACCAAAACTTTTCTAAAATGCCATTGATACATTGTTGAGAAACAGTGTTGTGAGCACCCAAAGAGCATGCAACCCATGGTCCAGCTAGCATCTGCTTCCCTAGCTGCAAGTCCAGGAAAGTGAAAAGAGCAAAGGTGGCCAAAGCTGGAGTTTCTGGAAACAGAAGTCACGCCAAGTGTAGCAAGCCTCTTCCAAACTCCAACCACTCAAATTCAAGGCTAATAACCTCTCCATGAAGTAAAGGAGGGAATTCTAACCAAAGAACTCTGTGTTCTATGTCTTGGTTGTTTCACATTTCATTCTGTGAGCCGTCCCTTGATGATAGCAATATTTACAGAGTGCCTTAGAGGACTAAAGAATGAGATGGAGAGGCTATGGGTCTAGCACAGATTCCCAGACCTTGCAGTGCTCTTGGTTCTCAGCCACATTGCTGAGCTCAAGATCTGACTGTGGTACTGGGCTCCATGCACCCAGCCAAGGCTCTGAGTCCCACTGCACACAGTCCTGTCATCTCCATTGTACCCATGAGTTATAGGCAGTCTCTGAAGACCCGGGTTCTTTGCAATGAGACCACCCTCTCCCAGAAGCTAGAGGCCCTTGTGGATGTTTTTGTTCCCTCATAGGTCTTAGAAAACATAGTCTCTGACTCCCAATAAGATTGAGGAGTCTTAATCCTCATCCATAAAGAAATGTTCCAGTGGTAGGTGGCAGGAAAAAAATTCACAAACATACTGGTGCAGGTCTGTGAGTGTTGACCTTCAGTACTTGATGGTTCTGCTCCCCTACAACTGAGACACCACATATTATTTGGCAGGGACCAGCCAATGTATACTGTCCTGACTTCTTTATTGGTAACATCCTTTCGTTCCCAGAAGTGAGGCAGTTGAATGATAAATTCTATTGCCACCTTCCCTAAAATGTATGTACTGAGCCTCAGCTGAAGTATGCAGAGATCTGCGGGCAAACATATGTCTGTGTGTGTATGTGTATGTATACATGTGACCATCCATGGCCAACGAACCAGGGTATCATACTTCAGAGAGGCCAGGCTCTGAGAAAATGGACCCTGTCTCCCCTTCCAGGTAGTCCTCGAGTGTAATCTGAGGCTTCTGTAGAAGAATTTATACATCAGAATCACTTCCCCAAGAATAGAATTGCTTTTGCTTGGTATATGATTTGTTGTTCTGCAGCTGGAAAACCCAGGAAGTGGCAATTCCTGGAAAAGATTCTTTCCACCATATCTGTTAAGTGCATTTTTCAGACTCCTTTAGTTTATCTCACTTCTCTAAGGACTCTGTCCTGAGCCAGCTTTCAAAAGTAGCAATAAAATTTACCATTTTTGCTCCAATTTTAAACTGTCAGAATGTTTTCAATATTTCATCACTGTGAAGATTGTGTGGCTAGGAGAGGAATAAGAATACCCCAAATGGAATGCTGATTAATAGATACAGGATGGGAAAGAGGAAAACTTATAAGAGAAGTAAGTATAAAAGAAGAAAATTAAGTGAGAGGAAAGAAAAAAGATGCTTTATTATGCATATTATTTAAATGCTAGGATATTCTCAGTTCTCTTGGACCTGAACACATGTTGGTGAAAGGCTGTCATTCGGCAAGCATGGTGGTCTTAGCCTGATTCTAATTGGTTTTTCCAGCAAAGTCAAGACCAAACCAGCTATATAGATCAACTTTACCTGGAAATATCTACTTCTTAAGAAAATCCTTCCTTATCTTGAAAATTCTTTAAGTCAACTCCATTTAAGTCTTCTTATTCCCAGTGATGTCTTAAAACAAGAGTATCCAAATATATGTTTTTCAACTGACGGAGGAAATCACACTTTTGAAATTTAAGACAATGATGGTTCTTGCCTGTAATCCTGCCTTGTTACTTGATGGCAGAACCAGCATTTCCCCCTCCCAGCTTACAGGTAATTTAGACTTTCTGGCATGTTATGATCACTAAATATTGCAAGAATATTTTTTAAGCTTCTGTTTTAACCCACAAACCTCTTTCTGATTTGCACACGTCTGCAAGAATAGAGACCGGGGATATCACTTCTTCTGAATGATCCAATCTCACAATTAATAATTGAGAATCTCTTTTTTTTCTTTCTCTCTCTTGCCTTTTTCTCTCTAACTAGAGTGCACTCTTCAGCTTGTTAAGCTCAGCTCACTCCCACTGATAATTCACTAGAGATCATAATTTATGGACAATTGAAGCTGCAGAAACATCTCTTAGAAGGAATAGAGCAGATCCATAGCAACAATTCTTCAGGGGAATATTAATCCCCGGCTTTATGTAGTGCTAAGTGTACAATAGTAATCAGAACTTGAGTAGAAGCTGCTAATCATTGAGGGAAAAGGCTGTATAAAGAATTCATAATGGAATTAGCCTGCGGCAAACAAAGAAAGACAAAATTAAATCAGCCATCAAATTGCACCAAGGAATTTTAATTTACAGGTTAATGTAGGATTATGTAACTAATCACAGCTAACATTTTCAATGAACAACCAATAAAATTCTGCTCCTTTTTCCCTCTCTAATCTACTAATGGTATTCCAATAACATGCTTTTATTATCCTATAATATGTTAGAAATAATTTTCAAAAATCCTAAGTCTTTCCAATAGCCAAAAACAGTATAAAACAGGAGTTTGAAAAAAAATATCAGTCAAAAGTGTAGATCTGCTCCTCAGTTCAGACCCAATGATATCTATGTGAGTTTGCATAAAATAGATTTACATAACCATATAGCCTTAAAGTATATGCATGTTTTTCATGCAGTGCAGGGAGCTAAAATGGGACAAAAGAGACTAAATTAAATATGTGAAACTAATTTAGAGCACAAAGTGTATCTGCTAATTCTAAATAAAACCACTGCCATAGATTTATATGTCAATATTGCAGACATATCCAATGACATACACACCAAGGACCACTCTAAAGGAGTTTTCATGGTTTATAAATGTGAACATCATAAAAAGAAATAAGGTTTCTAGGATAAAAAGTTGATTAGCATTTCCCGTGGGAGGGGGTAGAATCTTGTATCCTCCCCAGTTATATTTTGATATCAACCAAGGCATGACAAAGACAGAGGGGAAGAAAAGCCCTCCACACAATTTGAAAATTTATATGAAACCAACTGCTTTATAAATATATATAAAAGAGACAGCATAACTCCTTGCACATTGGCAAGAGAAAACTCCAAAATTATACTGTATGCTTAAAAAGACCTCAGTTTAATCAAAAGATCTTTTTCCAACATATGGCAGAAGGAAAATTATTATAAATGGAGTAAAAAGTATGTTTATAAGCTTTACTTCACGAGCAAAGAATGCTGGGACGCAAGGCGACAGCATTCTTCTTGCATATGTTTTTCTTGTCGAGAACAATGTGGGAAAGTCTCATTTTCCTTTAATCTAAATGTTCATTTTATGGAAGCAGCAACATTCAGCCCAGTTATTAGCAAAGGAGTTTTGTTGCTTTATAAAGTCTAATTTTAAGATGCTCACTTCCAAAAAAAACATTACGGTGTCAATTGCACTACCCTTCAGCAATCCTGTAATAACTTTATTCAACCATTTCTAATTATAATTATATTTTCAATTCCTTTTAGCTATAGAAACTCTTTATCAATCAGAGCACAAGACAGAAAATTACTTTATTACAGCTACAGCTCGTTAGGCTGAGTGCTCTTAATGAAGCAGCCTCATAATCAGATGAAAATCATGCTGGAGAAAACTTGCATCATTAGTCTGGGCCTTAATTACCAAGAAATATAGTCACTAACAATGATATTCCATTTCATGATATGGTGCATGCACCTTCTACACTACTTGCAATTAATAATTCCACCGACTGCTACAGAATCTTTTCTATTTATTCATAACAATAGAGGGGGAAAATTCTAAATTTAATTGAGCGCTTGGATTGTGCTCTCTTTCTCCCTTTCCTGCACGTTCAGATTAAAATGTCACAAGGCTAATATTCTATCTTACAATAATTCATCATTTTAATTACATATTTTATGTATGTGAAATGTCTTTTCTGCTTTACAGTTGAGGCTGACATTTGGGGAGGGGGTTGCATCTAGAAAAATGTAGGGCTTCTTATGAAGGAGACTCCTGCCACCAGCACCACAGGGCAGGGAATGTGCCAAAATGGAAATCTTTGCTGTCCACCCCATCCATATTGGAAGAAGCTGCCACCAAGAACAGGGGCTTTCATTTAAATTAATGTCTGCATCTTGTGATCGACTTTGGATGGTAGAATGCCCATGTACTGGGAGAAACAAGGCCCTGTGTCACTGGGCTCTTTGTTAAGAGTGATTGATCACAGACAGAATCGGCAAATTTCCTTTGTGAAAGCCTCTTTTCTTCAGCCCCCATTCCTTCCCCCCACCCCTAGCCTCCCTCTTGCACTCTCACAGTCACCCTTACTTCTCACCTCCTGAAAAATACCCTCACTTCAGCTGGCTAAAAGACCTGATCTGTGATCCCCTGCCAGGTTCTGCACATGCAAGGCACCTGATGGATGCCCACCAGCCTTCTCCCTCTTCTCTTGGCAGGCCTCAGGCTGAAACTCAACGTACTGTTGCAACTGCTGCTCTTTTTCAAACGCAAATTAGGTTATTGGATGAGGGCAAGGAGCACTTGGGGTGGGGGGCAGAGGGCAATGGGGTTGGCATAGATAAATGAGATATCCTGTTGACCTCAAAGCCCAAGTGTGCCCAGAGCTGAACTTGCTGCCTGACATCGCCTTTCATAGGAATAGATGCCAAACAACTGATTTGATTAATCTGGGCTGCACTTTCCCCAATCATCTGCCTTATGAGCATCAAGCCCTTTGATAAATGAAATGGCAGAAGAAGAGAATGACTTGGAAAAATCCACAAGCCACAAGATGAAGGGTTGGGTGTAACAGAATAGAATGCTCTTTTTTTTTTTTTAGATTTAGCCTTCCCAACCTAAAGATCACTGGCTTCCTATTAACCAGTGCTGTGCAAGCAATGGCAATTTCTCAGGCAGTACAGGGAGGCAGATATTCTCCCACCCAAGCTCAGATCCCAAATAGTTCAACAAATATCTGAATACATCAATATGTTGACTCCCTCCCCACACTCATGCCCCTGCCACACACACATGCACAAAACACGACCTGACAACTAGCTTGAGGATAGTTAAGAACTGACAGTATTATAGTCTTCGTTCCATCTGGTTTTGCCAAGGTGGATGGGAGTTGAGACAAGTTATATCATATTTTGTGTAAACTTTACAGAAGGAGTGTACTCAGAGGAGGAATTTGGAAGGTATGAGCTACTCAGACTGGACCAGGAGAGCCATGAAGCAGAGTCTGATGAAATGAGCTGCCGGGGACTGAACACTAGGTGGACAAGAGCAGGAAGACCCGGGCTAGGGACAAAGGCTACAGGGAGAGGCAAAAAATAAACACGACTAAGGAAGAAGACCGGAAAAGTTGCAGTATTAATCAGAACCATACATTTCCATAGGAAAAATGCTACACATTTTGGATGGCCCAGTAGTTTGACAAACAGCTTGCGATTCCCCCAAGACAACTGGTTGTTGCAAGGTCCATGCTGATACTCTTAATAGCAGCCCCAGTAGACACAGTTAGATTCAAAAGAACAGACTATTTTTTCATGTTCTCCTATTAATTCAATGTCAGGAAAAGATCGCAGCATTATTATTCTTGCCTTCGATTACTTTTTAATGTTTCCTCTTAGTAGCACTTGGTCTAAGTACAGAAGTCATGGCAGCCATATCCATCCTCAATAACTATACACACTAGGACACACAGACACACCTTAGGCCCAATGAGGCTCTAAATATTTGTCAGGGGAATGGCATACATTCCCATGTTTCCACCCTCTGTGCCTAGTAAGACTCACATCCCCAAAAATAGCACAACCTGAGGAGACTGAGGGTTCTACTCCTTCACTTTTAAGGTCTTCAGAGAAAGGCACACAGTCTAGCAGCCTAATCACCCCTTTATCCATACAGTGGTACAGGATGTGATCTTCCTGGACTCTGCTACTGACCATCAGGGTCATCCTAGAAGGGTTACTTCACTCCTCTGTGCCTTCTCAAATTCACAGCCCCAAATAAGGGCAATAAAAGTGTCTGCTTCATTGGGCGGCTGCAATGGTGATCTGAGATGAGGCATGTAAAAGTGCTCATAATGGGATATGGCACAGAGAAAGATTCCATAAGTGTTAGCTCTGATGCGCATCATCACTGTCATCATTATAACCATCACCCTTGATAAGAGGCAGGCCTGACTTGCTCTGAAAATACGTTCAATGATTTCAAACTATGGTTTTCAAACCTGGCCGCACATGAGAATCATTTCCCCTGAACCCCCTTAATCCAAACCAATTAGGGAATAATCTCTCAGGAGGGCTATCAAGCTTTTAGTGTGATTCCAGCGTAAAAAGAGGGTTGAAACCCAGGGGTATGGAGAGTCAAAGCCGAAGCACGATACTTAAAGCATGGTGCTACCAGTTAAAGGGCCTCTATCTAAGTAAGGTTTAATCTGGGTCCGTGGTAGAACACTGGGAGTCTTCAAACTCTAATTGTACTTGATCATTAAGGAGCCAGTAGACTCTTGACTGGAGGAATAGACCTGTTGGCTTTCCCAGCTGGCAAAAGGTTCATATCCACTATGTAGGACATACTCACATAGCCAGATGTTCTCATATGGAAGCCATCAGTGACTTTCACATACAACTGTCTGGGGCAAGAAACATGTGTGCCACAAATAAGACATTGCCTTTGAGTAATAGGGAAAGGACTATCTTTTCCTATAGTTTAGACAGGGCAGATGGTGCAAGCCATGACAAGAGAGACCATAGTTGGAAGGGGAGGAGGGGCCACTATTCAGATCTCTGAAAACGAAGACTAGCGCATCATAACTACCAAGATAGATTCAGGCTAAAGCTGAAAAAATGGGACAAATGTAACCATTAAATCCTAAACTATCTCAATGGCTTTGGCAGTCATTTGACACTTGCATTTACAGGATCTAAGAAAACTAAATATTTCAACTACTTAGACTTCACAAACCTAAATAAATCTGCCAGGCACTCAAAAAGACAATCCTCTATTTATTTATTTGCTTTTAAAATTTAAGACACTTCCCACCCCAGATAAAAACTCCTAAGGCATTCATGAAATGATAGAAAAACCACAACTAAAAAGAAAAAATTAAGCAGCATCTAAACTCATCATTCATTTGAACTCATGTATTTTCCCCTGGCAGGAAGGGATTTACTCAGAGTGTGATGGTTACTGGAAACCCAAATGGAGGACAGGTTAGCACAGCCTTCTTGTCCTTGCAGAAGTGGAATGTACGGAAGTGTTTTTTCTCCTTCCAATAAGGAAATATCAAAGTCCATTTTTGGCTAGTCCCTGACTGCGTTCCCAGTCAAAAGAAAGAACAATGGAGAGAGACCAGCAAAGGAAAGAGTCAAAAGTCAGTGGGAAATACTGGAAGACACAATGACAACTATTAGGTTTTAAATGGAAGACTCTGGGGCGGGAGCGATAGTATAGTGAGTAGAGCATTTGCCTCACATGTGTGTACCCCTGATTGATCCCTAGTACCACATATGGTTCTCTGAGAACCACCAAAAGTAATCCCCAAGCATGGAACCAGGGGAAAATCCTGAGCACAGACAGCTGTGCTGTGCCCCAAAACTCCTTCCTCTCCTTCCCACCAATTTATTTAAAGACCAACTAACATTCCATTTGTATGAGATCTGAGGAGAGCCAGAATTGAAGCATCCAAAAGGAGAGAAATTGTTATTAGGAAATAGAGAGCTCCTTGTGGGTATTTTTCTTTCCATTTGCAAAGATGAAAATATGCTTAGAAAGTTGGTGGTGGAGACCTGGGAAATAGCTCAAAGGACTGGAGCACATGGTTTGCATATGTAAACCACGTAGGGAGCCTGGGTTCAAGCCTCAGCACTGTACTGTTAGAATGGAATTCTCAAACAATCACACTGAAAACATGTTTAGGTGAGAAAGCAAGGAGATTTAATTATTTAACATCAAAATGGAATACAATCACCTGAAATTGTGGTGCGAGAAAGGTGTACAACAGAGACTGGCACATATCCAAAAGAGCAGGAACAACAAGTGCTGGTGTGGATGCGGTGAAAACTGACTCTCATCCATTGTTGGTGGGAATGTCGGATGGTATGGCCTTTTTTGGAAAACAATATGGACATTCCTCCAAAGACTAGAAATTGAGCTCCCATTTGACCCAGTTATACCACTCTTGGGAATATACCCTGGAAAGCCAAAAACACTAGCGGAAACACCATCTGCAATTTTATTTTCATAGCAGCACTATTCACAATAGCCAGGATCTGGAAACAACCAGTGTGCCCGAGAACTAATGACTGGTTAAAGAAACGTTGACACATCTACACAATGGAATACTATGCAGCTGTTTGGAAAATGAAGTTATGAAATTTGCCTATAAATGGATGGATATGGAGAAGAGCATATTGAATGAAATTGTTCAGAAGGAAAAAGATAGATATAGAATGACTGTATTTATTTGCATTACATAAATATATATGGATATAGATATAGATATAGATATAGATATAGATATAGATATAGATATAGATATAGATATAGATATAGATATAGATATAGATATAGATATAGATATAGATATAGATAAAGATATAGATATACACATATTATGATACCAATATCCAAGGTCAGGCGAAACATGGATCAGGAGGTCCTGTCAAAGGTGGAAATTATCACAAACATGTGGGAGTCAGAGGTTAGGTAAGACAGAGAATGGAACAGTGTGCTAATAATTGTCAAAAGTGCTAATACCAACCTAGAACTGAGCATTAAATACAGGCAAAATGATACACATGATAACCTCTAAATGTATGTATTGTAATCCACAATGCATAAGGGAAGGAAGAGAGAAAGAGAGAGAGAAAGAGAAAGAGATAAAGAACCTGCCATAGAGGCAGGCTAGGGGGAAGGAGGGAGGGAATCGGGGACATTGGTGGTGGGAAATGGGCACTGGTGGAGGGATGGGTGCTGGAACACTATGATCGTAACCCAGATATGAACATCTTATGAACATCTTTGTAATTGTATATCTCACGGTGGTATAATAAAATATTTTTAAAAAGAGAAAAAAAAGAAATATTTGTACCACATAATGGAAAAGATACTTTTCAATACCACAGTAATAAAACACTGTCTTTTTCTTGCTTTAAATAAAAAGGGGGTACAGAACACTTTTTATAAGAGTTTTTCTAACACTCCTAACAAGGATGAAACAAAGAAAATCTCATTACCATAACACATCAAGATAGGGCATTTCTTAATTCCAAAGGTACAGGCAGAACAAAACAAAAACTGCAATTTAACTCTTACATATCACAGCATGGTCCCGAGCATGACTATAAGTGATCCCAGGAACTACCAAATTCCTTCCCCACCGCAAAGAAAGTTGGTGTTGACTACACAAGGATGTGAATGCTCTTAATGCCACTGAACTGTACACATAAGATGATAGAAAATGGAAGATATTGTGTTATGTGTATTTTACCACATTAAAAGAAATCAGATACCAAAAGATATTTATCTTGATGTTGGGAGGAGCTCATTTAATATTTAATGGAGTTTTTTCCATCAATTTAAACTAAACTAAACACATTTAATAACCTATGTTCTTCTTTGAAATCCTGAAAGTAAGTCAGAAAAGGGAGCTTTGTAGTATCAGAGAGACTGAGCAGGAGTACTGGGTTAGAGATGGGTCAACTCCCTCGTTGGAGATGATCACCAACTCATACTAACTAGTAGCTCCACCATCTATGCTTTTTATCATTTGTTGCATTTTTAAATTCTACCTTTATATTCATCACTGTATCACTGTCTTCCAATTGTTCATCGATTTGCTCGAGTGGACACTAGTAACACCTCCATTAGTCCTGTCACAAGCAAGTGTAAGCCCAGGGCATCTGCTTGCTCCAGGGACAGAAGAGCCCGAAACTATTCTTCAGGTTATGGAACTGAGGTCCATAATTGTTACTAGTTTTTGGCATAACAAGTAAATAAAACTTGCCAGGTTCTGCTGTGTAGGTGAGCCTACAACGGCATATTCATAGATACATCTTTATAGGAAAATCATACCAAATTCCTTGGGTAAGTATCAATATGGTCTTCCCTCCAGGTTACATCAAGAAAAGGGAAAGAACAGGCGATGCTTAGATAAACATATATTTTTAAAAAACTCACTGTTAAACTTGTACATACAGAGCATATACAAAAATTATGCAATTCCAAGAATAAATACTACTTCACTAATTCTTAATGTTTTACTTTGTCTGGAGGCACTTTTATTTGATAAGAACAGTCCTTTTTATTCAAGACTGTAAGATTATCTGATTAGCTGACATTAGATCTATGATTGCCATTATATGAGTGTCTGAGTCTAACCCTTACGTGAAAGAGTCCAACTGAGCACAGGGTTCAGGAACAGACAGGTCATCAACACAATACAATTTAAATCTCTCCCATCACTGGGATTTATTTAAATTTTACTGTTTCTTCAACATAGCAATCTTGACAATGTTATGGCTTCAAGGGACCAATATCCCAACCATAATTTGCATTGTTAAGTATCTTTCACCTGAACTTTGTTCCTTCTTTCCACTTTGATTCTAAACTACCTGTAAAGTAAGAACTCAGCTATGCAACTCCTTGCTAAGCTCCATAGTGTCACAGGGAAGGTGGAAGTCAACCTTCATGCTTCATCCTATGTAACACATAGTCAGTAATTTGTATTTCAGTCTTTAGACCAATGATCCACAGCAAGGAACAGTTTGTGCCTTTCCTATTCCATTTAGATGACAAGAAACATCTTTGGCTATCTAAACTAGGAAAGTGGTGCTAAGTCATCTAGTGGCAGGGGCCAGGGCTGTTATTAAACAAGCTGTGAAGCATAGAGCAATGAACACAACAGAAGGCATTCAACCCAGAGTGTACCAATATACACTGGGAAACCCTTATTATATTCCTGAACATATTACATAAACATTAAAATAATTTTCTCATCCTAGTTTCACAGATAAACTCAAAGAAGTTAAGCTCTTTCTTCAATGCCATTCAGAAAAGCTGTGGGAAGGCCAGATAAGCATGGATATCATGTTTCTGCATCCCAAGTTATCATCTCTCCCTTAATGAATGAACAGATACAGGAACAGATAATTGATAAAGCCATCTTGCTGCTCTGTGCTGGCGGCACAGAGAGAGAACAGAATGCACCAAAGGCAGATGCAGTCTTACATGAAACCATCTTGGAGTGCCACTCAATGCCTGCCGACAGATGCTTATTTCTGTGCATGTTCCTAGTCTCCCAGTCGATGCTCCTGGAGCTAACCACCAGAATGGACCAGAGGCATTGAGGTCAGCCAACAAGCCTTTGTATCACCATATCCCTGTCCAGAAACAAAAGTTTCTGGGCAGCGACAACTCCTATTCTCCAGTGACATTTAAGAAAGCTGAAGTTTGGGGCTACTAGAAGTGGGACTATAGGAATGCAGAAACTATGAGCAAGACTAGATATCTAAGGAGGTGGCTTTATCAACTAGATTCATTAATGTCCTTCCTATTTGGGAAGTGGAGACAGAAGGGAAGACAGTAACTGAGAATGTTCCCTGAATTTTCCCTTATAGGAAAGTTGCCTATCAGCTGCTTTCAGTTCTTTGTAAAGGAAGAAATTCACTTGGTAGAGCCACAGACAATATACTGTGGCTGCAAGAGATAACTTTCAGGTTGGAAAATTGCTGAAGTGGTAGAGCACATACCTAGCATGAGCAAGCACTAGAATTAAATCCCCAGCACTGTTTGATTTGTGTGAAGGTGGTACTGGTGGAGTATCTGCATCATGATTAATGACCACTCCAGATCCCTCCCACACACACAGACAAATACACACACTCCAGCACCACTGGCTGCCCTTATAAAATAAAGACAACTCCCTCTTCTTGCCCTTCCACCCAGAAAAAGATTGTGTCACACTAATAGGTTTCCAAAAGATTGTTTCCACACTAATAGGATCTACAACAAGCACCAAGTTAAAAGAGAGGAGGTCATCTTGTTCTAACATCTAGTCTTCTAGGCCAAGCTAGGGAGGCCCCTCTCTATCCAGTGCATCTGCTTCTCATATTTCAGCCTTCCAAATAAGGGTTCAAAGACCCACTGTCCCCACTGTCAGAGGTATCACAGAGCAGCCACCAGGATGGTGTTAACTGCTACTTCTGCCAACCATATCTTATATAAAGTCTTAAGGCTATTACCTGAGCAATAGTACAGCAGGTAGGCAATTGCCTTCCATGGAGTTAGCTCAGGCCTAATCCCTTACAACCCATAGATGGTCACCCAAGCACTCCTAGGAATAATCCCTAAGTGCAAAGTCAAGAGTAAAGGTCTAAGTACCTTCATGTATGGCACCAGCATAAAGCAAACAGATATCACTGTATCACTATCTTCCCGTTGTTCGTCGATTTGCTCAAGTGGGCACCAGTAACATCTCCATATGTCCTGTCACATGCTAGTGCAGCCAAGGGGCATCTTCCTGTTCCAGGAACACGAAGAGCCTCAAACCATTCCATCAGGTCATGGAATGATTTGAGGCTCTTCGTGTTCCTGGAACAGGCAGATGTAATATTAGAATAATCCCTAAGTGAAAAAAGTCAAGAGTAAAGGTCTAAGTACCTTCATGTATAGCCCCAGCATAAGACAAACAGATAAAGAAAAAAAAATGTCTTAGGAGATTTTTTAACTCTCTCAGGCCCCATGCATTAATTAAACCCTTTTAACCTGCTCTCAAGTTCTTATGAAAATAAGTCTGTTATAAGGAGTTCTATGATATATCACACTAGCCACATTAAAACTCATCCAGAAAGAGTCACAAAGTAGCTTCAAGGTACTCAGCATCTCACCCACCCATAAAGGACATTCTTCCAGAGTAAACTATAGTGTTTCAGACAGAAATGAGCTCTCAGTACTTTCTAAGGGTCTTGCAGTGTGGCTGGGGCTCCTTGATCATCCCCAAAGGCTACCATGGTTGATACTACTGTATTTTTCCCAAAGATTGAGCAGAAGAAACAAAACTTATTAAATAATACATAGTTAAATAATGAGGTTTCTTTTAAAACTAAACTTCATGCTTTTATGGCTCTCCATTAACTAGGGTTTTTTAATCAATGTTTGTTTTTCTATTTTAAGGGCCAAACTCACTGCCTTAAATCACTTTAGACTTCTAGTTCTGTCAGCTTCTCAAGCTGTCTGCAACCTGAACACTTCTGAGCACCGCAGTAAATGTTGTTGGTATGGTAATGATTATATCAGGGTTATTAGATTGATGGGAAAACCTTCACATTCTTTCAGGAGGTATTTGCTATACACCCAGGCATCATGGAGATTTTTTTGCCTTTATCAGTTAATTAAAGTGGTACATGTGAGGTTCCACCACTGCTTCACACTTTCCATAGTCTTTTCTTGTGAAATCTGACATAGAAGGAAGGGAGCATTTTCTTTCATAGTCTGCCTTAGTGATTGTAACTCCTTACTTAGAAAGAGGAATTTATTGTTAAACATATAAAGTCCAATCTGGAAGTTAAACTTTGGGCTCTCCTATTGGTGGTGTAATGTGGAGTTACATGAAGGATACATTAGCCTTGGGACTTGCTAAAGTGGTCCCTCTTTAATAAAGGGGAGTGAGCTTGCTGCTACAGCAGATTGAGGTATAGAGCACTATGTCACTTTAAATCTCTGCTTCTGGAACAGATAGCCAATCAGGATGTAGAATGAAATGGCTGGGGTGGAATTTGCTCCAGTTAAATAGAGGCCCCTTGAACCTAGAGGACCAGAAGCCCACTAGCTTTCCTCCCTTTCAGAACAAACTCTCTTGAATCCACCTCTCTCCACGGGACCTCCAGGTCAGATAGTGCTATGTGCTCCTAGTCAGGGCTTAGTACAAGTGGGCAACTCAGGGCCAACTCAGGGCCAACTCAGGGCAGACAAGGGGCAGAACCCAGACAGAGCTTGGAAGCACAGAAGGGCAATAAAGTACTGAAACCAGAACTGTCATCCACAGGCACATGGCCATGGTGGGAGAGCAGGAAAACTGAGACTAGGAAACAGGAACTGCTGGGGTACAGTCGAGAGGCCCAGCAACAGTATGAGTATAGGAATGAGGCCCACACAGGTGGCCGTGGTCATCTCCAGGAAAGCCCACACCATAGAGAACAGGGACAGGACCAGTGACATCATTCACGGGAGGCGAGAAGATTATGTGGAACAGGACAGGGAAGTCATACACAGGACCGGGCAGCATTAAGAATAGGACCTGGACACTGTTCATGGATAACAGAAAGGCTGGACATCTGGGGAGGGACCTGGAACCATGAGCACAATAAGCTAACTTTCAGTCTTCTGGGTTTTGTATGCAAATCTTTCATACAATTCTCAAGAACCACCAGCACAGGAAAATCCGCTTTGGCATCAACACTGCCTTCTAGGGGAAAATGCAGGACAGAAGTTCAGTGCCACATGTCACCCCACAGCTGCTAAAGTGAAATGTTGTTGTCTTCATTACTTTTCTTCTGTAGTGGCTACACATGGCACCCTGAAACCCTCCACATCCAATATTTCCCACTTTCTAGCTCTTCCCCTGCTGAATGTGTCCTTTGCTCAGGACTCATAGAACTCTCTTCCTGTCTTCAAATTACTGTAAGAAAAAGTTAATGCATCTTTGTTTTGTTTTGCTTTATTGGGGGATAGGGATGGGAGTGGGATGGAGTTAAGGTCGTTCCCAGCAATACTCAGAGAGTCCATGGGCTAATTCCCATATTACTGAGTCAAGTAAGCCAGTAATTCAATATTAGGGACAAGGATGTGTTGCTCATAGGCCCTGTAGTGCCAGGGATTATCCAGGTCACTCCTGCTAGGGGCCTTCCAGAACTTCAGCCTGCTTGGAAGACATTAAGTGCTGGAGATCAAAACTAGGGTTGTTCTCTCTCCCCAGCACCAATAGCACATTTTAATGTATAAGGTAATGTAGTGAGTACTTTAGATTTCATGGCTCATACAATGCTCAGACAACTCAACTCTGCCACTACAAGTAATGTGTATGTGGCTGTGGTGGCTTCCCAGTAAATATTTATAGAAAAGATTTCAGACTAGGTTTGGTGAGTTACTGTTTACCAGCCCCTGTCCTCCATGGATTACTCTTCAAAGAACATCTTTCACTACCACATCTCCATTTTCCCCCATCCCTTATCTCAAACACACACACACACAAACACACACAATCTTTAAGGGATGGGAGCACAAAAGTTATCATTCAGCCCTTACTAAATCTTTTTATTTTTTTTTGCTTTTTATTTTTTGGGTCACACCCGGCAATGCTCAGTGGTTTCTCCTGGCTCTGCACTCAGAAATCACTCCTGGCAGTGCTCGGGGGACGATATGGGATGCCAGGGATCGAACCCAGGCTGGCAAGGGCCGGCCACATGCAAGGCAAAGGCCCTACCTGCTGAGCTATAGCTCCGCTCCCCCCCTTACTAAATCTTTTAACTTCTAGTTATAGTCTAGTGTCTACTGAGATTATTTACGTATCAACCTCTTCTGGCACTTTAAGAGTTATCAACAATGTCACCAGTCACCAAATGTTTCATTAATTATTGCAAACGTCTTTAGAAAATGCCACAGAGGGTTTCTTTTCACCGAGTGATTTATTTCAGATATAATTTAACTTTAATTAATAGGGGATTTTTGTGGTGACCCGGAGGGTGTGAGAACTAGCAGAAAGTCTGTGGTTTGGTTAGGAGAGAACTGAAAACCTGTCTGTGCCTGTAGTAAGAAAAAATTTAAAAAAAAAGAAAAGTTGGCATTTTTCCAGCTGTGAACATATAGCTGATGCCTTGGCTAAAGTCACCTAAGAATATCTTGACTAGTAAATTAAAGGTAAGTGGAAGAGGGGCTAAGCGGTATCAGTTTGGGGCTGAGGGAAAAGTAGATAAAATTTGTCTTCCATAAAGTCCCTGAAAATAATTCTGTTTCTTAACTCTTTTGCAGTCAGCACATATACCATATACCTCTTTATAAAATGCTAAACCTGCAAAATCAACAAATCAATGTTACAACTTATCAATTCCTACCTGGCACTATACAGCTAAAATCATGAGACATAGTCTCTGCACTTTGGGAGCCAAGTATTTTCTTAAAAGTGGCATCATCTGAACTTCTCAGCATTCTGTATCATATACTCACTTATCTAAGCAATATGACTTATTTTTGAAGGGGCTTTGGGAGGGAGATGATTGTTGTTTTCAATTACCAATAAGCAAAATGCCTCATCCACATTTCCCCCACAAGGTTACATTAGTTTAAGTTTTAATATTCTGCCAAAGAGAGAAAAAGTCCTTATATATGAAACAAATACAGCTGCCTAATATGACTGTTCAAATGCCACTGCATTAAATAAAATTCCATGCTGTAAAATTTTGCAAGGTGATAAAACAAAAATGATATAATAAATATAAAACATCTGCTTTTTTTTTAACAAGACATTTGGAAACCGATTTCATTTATATTTAAACTTGTTTTGAAGTGTTCCTAGTTTTGAAAAACATTCTAGTTGTAGCATATTAGATTTTTTTCCTCCAGGCAAAAGATTAAAAGAGCTGATGCCCGAGTGAGGGGGACTGAGGAGAAGAAAAACCAGGCTGGTGTCTTCCAGAATTAGCCTTATATTTGAATCTTAATCTGGCTTTTGGTCAAAAAAAAGGGGGTGACAAGTGCCCCCATTAGAAATGCTGGGAAATGCTCACATGTGTACAAAAATGTGTTAAAACAACGGTAAATTTCTGGCTAGAGCTCAGGCGCATACACCCCGGAAGGGAAGTAATTTAACATCTTTGACTCTCTCCCTCTGTATGACCAGAGAGGATGGATCCTAAACTGCTAGGAGAATAGCATGACCATACACTGCTTTCAGCTTAGAGAAACTTTGGCACAGCACAGGAGAAAATGTCTCAAAAGATGGGGAACTTAGCCTGAATCATCAAGCTGTGAAATTCTAGATCAGAGCATCTGAGCATTAGACTTACAATAGCTCACAATGGTCTTCAATTTAACTTTGAAAATGCAAAGGCAAAGAGGAAAATCACACTTTTTTGTTTGTATTAGGGGCCACTAGTTGTGGTCACTCAAGGCTTGCTCCTGAGTGAGTATACTCAGGGAATCACTCCTGGACGGGGTTCAGGAACCATATGGAATGCCCAGGATCAAACACCTGTAGGTCACATGCAAGACTAAACATCTTGCTCTGCTATTTCATTTCTACATTTTAAGTATATTCATTCTCCATTTCCAGAGACCTGAATTTATAGATGGCAGTTTCATCAATGTTTCTCATCCCAATACCATTTTATCTACAACACCCATGGATTTTCCTTTATTTATTGTTTGTTTTTGTTTTCGGCTGTTGTTTTGGTTTAGGGGTCACACCTGGCAGTATTCAGGGATCACCTGTGGCTCTGTGCTCAGGCATCACTGCTCGCAGTCCTGGGGAACCATTTGTGGGCACGAGGATCAAACCAAGGTCACCTGAGTGTAAGACAAGTGCCTTAATCTCTGCATCATCTCTTTTGCTGGATAATTGTCCTTAGAGCAAAAAGAACCTGTCTAAAGACTGTACATATTTTTATATAAAGTCAACTAAATTCCATTAAGCACCTTTTGTGGCACACATTTTACAAACACTATCATATTTATCCTAAAGACTATTATAGATAATTGCCTTTATAAGTAGTTATTACAGCCACCTTCCGAAAAGAGAGAGATGTACTTCAGGAAAGTCAAAGAAATTGTCCCAAGTCACATCTCTCTTCAGTGGCAGAGCAGGAAAAGTAATCAAAGGCAAATGATTGCAAATAAATCCCTACAGGTCATTCCTTAGTATATGGCAAATGTGGAATAGGTTATAAGCACGTTTGACATCAAAATCTCATTTAGTCACTTAGAAAATAAAGTTTTAATAAAAAAAATCCTACTTAACAGCATAGTTCATGAGAAATGTAGTTAAAAGTCTGGGGGTCAGATCTGCATTGGGGATGAAACAAGGCTAGCCACATGCTAAACAGAACTAGAAATTAGAAAACAGTTCCAAACCCTCCACGACATTGAAGCTAAAGGCATCCTCAAAGGTGAAACATCACTAACAAAGCAACTAGAAGAAAACATAAACATATGGGACTACATGAAACTAAAAAGCTTCTGCACCTCAAAAGAAACAGTGACTAAGATACAAAAGCAGTTCACAGAATGGGAAAGAATATTCACACAATACCCATCTGATAAGGGGTTAATATCCAGGATATATCAGGCACTGGTAGAACTTTACAAGAAGAAAACAAACAACCCCATCAAAAAATGGGGAGAAGAAATGAACAGAAACTTCAGCAAGGAAGAAATTCGAATGGCCAAAAAACATATGAAAAAAAATGCTCATCATCACTAATCATCAGAGAGATGCAAATCAAAACAACAATGAGATACCACTTTACACCACAGAGACTGGCACATATTCAAAAGAGCAAGAAGAACAAGTGCTGGCGTGGATGTGGGAAAAGGGGACACTCATCCATTGTTGGTGGGAATGCCGGCTGGTACAGCCTTTCTGGAAAACAATATGGACATTCCTCCAAAGACTAGAAATTGAACTCCCATTTGACCCAGCCATACCACTCCTGGGAATCTACTCTGGGAAACCAAAAATACTAGCGGGAAACACCATCCCTACTTTTATGTTCATAGCAGCATTATTCACAATAGCCAGAATCTGGAAGCAACCAGAGTGCCCAAAATCGATGACTGGATAAAGAAGCTTTGGTACATCTACACAATGGAATACTATGCAGCTGTTAGGAAAAATGAAGTCATAAAATTTGCCTATAAATGGATGGACATGGAGAAGATTATGTTGAGCGAAATTAGCCAGAAGGAGAGAGACAGATACAGAATGACTGCATTTATTTGCATGGCATAAATATATATGTACATATTATGATACCAATAGCCAAGGTCAAATGAAACATATATCAGGAGATCTTGTCAAAGGTGGAAATTATCACAAACGTGTGGGAGTCAAAGTTTAGGTAAGACAGAAAATGGAACAGGGTGCTAATAATAGTCGAGGGTATTAATGCCAACCTAGAACTGAGCATTAAATAGAGGCAAAAGGATACACATGACAACCTTTTAATGTATGTTCTGTAATCCATAGTCTGGAAGGGAAGGAAAAGAGAAGAGAGAGAAAGGGAAAGAAATAAAGAACCTGCCCTGGAGCAGGGCTGGGGGCGGGGAGGGAACCGGGGATGTTGGTGGTGGGAGATGGGCACTGGTGGAGGGACGGGTGCTGAAACACTGTATGACCAAAACCCAAACATGAACTTTTTAATTGTATATCTTTTAATTTGTATATCTCACGGTGGTATAATAAAATACTTTAAAAAAAAGGGCACGAAGTGATGGAGGGCTGGATTATGATTCTCATACGACTCCATTTAGGTGACATACTTTTATTATTTGACTATGTTAATCCTGTTTAAAAAATAATTTGCAACCATTGAAGTAGTACAGTGGGTAGCACATTTTCCTTGCATGTTGCCAACTCAGGTTTGATCCCTGAACACAGAGCCAGGAGTAAGCCCTGAGCACCACTGGGTGTGGCCTCCAAACAAATGGAAAAGCCCATTTTCTTGCCCATTATATTTTTACCATACTTTAACAGAAAGGAAATAAAGTCACAGATATGATGACACCATTTTGTGCGAACAAGAATTATATAACTATGGCTATCAACACTATTCCAATATATATGTGTAATAAGCAGTATAATTAGTGCCTGCTAAGAGAATAGGCATGAAACTGGGGTGGGGGAATCGAGGGTCTTTGGTTTGTGTAAGGGCACACTGGTGGTGGGACTGCTGTTGGAATGTTGAATACTTGAGACAACTGTACTATGAACAACTTTGTAAATTACAGTGTTTAAATAAAGTTTAAAAAAAAAGAAAACAGTTCCATAATGCACAGATAATGGTGACTTACAGCGCCACAACCAGATAGATAACTAACTAAACATATATACACACATCTTATCAGGCCACTTTGCAAAGAATCTGCTCTTATGCATTCTGTCCTCTCTACAGTGTTAGTAATTTGGGGAATTTTCCTTCATACTGCTATAAAATCTATCTTTATTTCAGTGCTTGAATTCAGAAAAAAAAATACTTTTAAAAAATCCCCCTCTACATCATCTCATATTCACAACTGTCTACTAAAATTTTAACTTTTCCTCATTATATAAATTACACTGTGGTGTTTTTCTCAATTATCTGAGTAATTTAAGATTTTGAGGTTTAATTGTCTAGAGATCTTCAGTAAGACCCTATCTTCTGTAGGGTCCCTACGATTCTCTCCATAACATCAGGGTGGATGGACTGCCTATAACTCCTGCTTCTGGAGTCTCTTCTGGGCTATCAAGTCATCTCAGCTCTCTTGTTTTACTGACTGAGGTCTAAACCAGACAGCATAGGGTTCAGGTTAATCCAATCAGTCTAAAGCTCAGGAATCTTCCTAGAAAGTGAATTAGATAGTTGGTAATCAAGTCATAGGCATCTGATTTCTTATAGTCAATAGAAAAACTAAGAATGAAGTACAAGGGCTAGAGAAATAGTAGAGGGATTTAAGCACTTTGCCTTAAATCCTTGCCTTGGACCGGGACAGACTCGGTTCATCCCTAGAACTGCCTATTGTTCCCCCAAATCCTGCCAGGAGTAATTCTTATCTTTTTTAATTGAGTCACAGTGAGATAGAACAGTTACAAAGTTGTTCATGATTGGGTTTCAGTCATATAATGTTCCAACACCCATCCCTTCATCAGTGTAAATTTCCTAATACCAATATTCCCAGTTTCCCTCCTGACGACCTCATATGCCTCTATAACTCTTCTTATTCTCCTTCTCCTTCTTTTCTAAATCCCTTCATCCCTCTCTTACACTCTTCTTTTTGCACATTACGGTTTGCAATACAGAAACTGAAAAGTCATGTTTATCCCTTTACCTACTTACAGCAGTCAGTTCTCGTTCAGAGTGAGGAGTGATTCTTGAATGCAGATCCAATAATAAGTACCACTTACCAGACTTGAGTACCATTGGGTGTGAACCCCCCCACCCCCCCAGCCCTGTCACACAAACACACACACACACACACACACACACACACACTCGAGGGGAGGGAGAAAGCAAAAACAAAACAAACAAAAACAAAAATGAATGAGGTTCAATCCACATACAAAGGAGAGATTTGCACAAACTTTTTAAAAGAAAATGTGCGGATTCAGAGAGATTTAAAAGAAAATGTGCTGGATTCAGAGAGATAGTACAGAGGCTGAGGTGCTTGCTTGCATGTGACCAAGCCTGGTTTGATCCCTAACATGATCTCTTGCACTTGCACATGGTTTCCCAAGTACTTCCAGGTGTTACTCCTGAGTACAGAGACAGGAATAGCCCCTGAGAATTGCTGCGTATGACACCAAAACAACCTCTCCCCACAATAAAGATTATCCAATGCTTATGAAACTATATATTAAAACTTGATCTTATGCTAGACTTCTAAGTTTTGTGTTGCAATTGATTTCTTCATTGAAAAGGCCAATTTGAGCTCAATTTTATTTTGCTGACAAGAAAAACATTCTGAAACTATGACTTTTCTCTCAGAGGAGAAAAGGACTAGGAAACCCCCAGCATCCATTTCACAGAGTTTCATCTCAAAAGAGTTTAAAATAAAATACAAAGTGTGAAAGAATCAAAGTTAGCAACATTTTCTATGAAAAAATTCTTTTAGTAATACAATAATTCTTGTGGGCAGTAAAGTTTGGTCACAACTACAGGAAGTGATTCTTTAAAATCCTCTATTTGACTAATTTGTACCTCAAGTTAGTAGTCCGGTATTTCCACACTGAAACTTGTTATTACAGGGCCGGGAATCGCCAGAGTAGGGAGAGAATTTGCCCTATGTGCTGAGTCCTGAATTCAATCCCAAGTCCCACCAATAAGTTAATTTTAAAAAAATGGCACCTAAAGGTTTCTAAAATAGAAAAGAAATATACTCTTATGTTCCCCTATCCATTCTAGTGTTTCATATTAGTTTTCAGCTTTACACGATTTCAGAAGCAGAGCTTAATACTTCTATGTGTAGGCATCACTGAACACATCACCAAGTTCCAGCAACATGCCACCATCACATAAGACCCCTCTCTGTTACTCCAACCCACCTCATCTTTCCCTCCAATAACTACCATCATTTTTACCAGGTCTAGGAGTTACTTAAGCGGTTTTGCCAAGATGTGTGTTTTAGTTCTATATATTCCATCACTGTATCACTGTTATCCTGTTCATCATCGATTTGCTCGATCGGGCCCCAGTAACATCTCCATACGTGCTGTATCATGCCAGTAGATCCCAAGGTCATCTGCTTGCTCCAGGAACATAAAAGCCTCAATCCATTCCGGAATGAGGTCTATAAGTGTACTGGTATTTGGCATATCAAATACTACATGGGTAGCTTGCCAGGCTCTGCCATGCAGGTAGCACTCTTGTAATCATCTCTATGTCCAGCATTTATTGATGAACCACACGCGCGCAAGCGGCGCGCCAGCCAGGCTGTGATAGGCTGGTCTGCTGGGTGGAGTTCTGACGAGAGAGAGTCCGGATGTGGAAAATGGAGGCCCTCATGGAGTAAGGGGTCGTCTGGCTTGTTGCAAGGCTCTGCTGGGGTGGCGGGCCAGGCCTAGAACCTGCCAACCCTCCTGGGCGCCTTGTGAGCGGCTGGGCACAGGGAGAGCAAGTAGCAGCTCAGCCCCATGTCTGTGAGTCTTATATATTCCATATTTGAGTCAAACCACCAGGTAAGAGTCCTTCTCTTCCATACATACTTCATCTAATACAATAATCTCCATTCTACACTTATTTTTGTATCACTATCAGGATTTCATCATTTGGGGCGGATGTTATGGTTTGGGGCCATTCCTAGCATTACTTAGGCTTATCCCTGGCTCTGTGTTCAGAGGTCACAGTTAGACTGCTTGGGGGACCATCTGCTGTGATTGGTATGAACTTTGGTCTTTGCAAGGCAAGCTCTTTAACCTCCATGTCATCTACTCTCTCTAAGTCTGATTTCACCACTTTTAATGGCAGAGAAGTATTCCACTGATAACAAGAACTACACATTCTTATCTAGCCATCTGTCGATAAAGTTGATTTCATATTTGGGTTATCGATGCTGCACTGACTATTGGAATGCAAATATATCATTTTAGATTAGAGTTCCGAGATCATGTGAATAAATTTCTAGGAATGGCATCTCTAGATCATGTCATATTTTCATTTTTGTCATTTCAAGTAATATCTATACTGTATTTCTATGGAGGCTTCACCAATTCACATTTCCACCAACTGCGTAACAGGCTTTCTTTTGCTCTAATTCTCACCAATGTTTGCTGTTGCCAGTCTTTGTGATAGAAATCATTCCCATTGGTGTAAATAATGTCGTATTCAGTACTGATTTCTTTCATAATAAGTGATATTGAGCGTTTTTAATGTGGCTCATGATTCACCTGAAAGTCTTTGGAGACGTCTATTCAGGTATTATTTTTTTAAATTACATGCTCACTTTTTGTTAAGTTGTGTGCAATCTTGATATAGTTTGGTTATCTATCCCGTTAAATGTATAATATTGAAATATCTTCTCCAATTGCTTGCTTACATTTCTTTTCCATGTTATACTTTCTTCTGTTGTTAGAAGCTTTTTAAATTTCATGTATACCTATCTAGTATATTACTTTTATTTCTCTTGCCAATAGAGTTGAATGTTCCAAATAAATCTCTTTTGTATACCTTGTATTTTTTTTTTCTGCATTTTTTTGGCTTTGTGCCTGATACCCATGTTTAAATACATTTTTAGCTAGTTTTGTGCATGGTGTTAATAGTTTTTGTTAAAAAAAATTTTGCTTGTTTCAGTGCTTATTACTCTCAGTTTCCCAAAACCACTTGTTGAAATGGATTTATTTTCTCCATTTCATGGACCTGGCTTTATTGTTCATAGACTTAGATACCTGCATATGTAGATAGCTGCACATGTAATCATTTATTTTGTGTTTTCTGATTATTGTCTGTGTTTCTGTTTTTTTCAGAACCATAATTTTAGAATTACTATATATTTTAGTATAGTTTGAATTAAGATATGTTAATATTTTAATATTAGTTTTAATATTCCTTCTTTTCTCTATGAACTGCTCTGTTTGGGATATTTTTTCTTTTTTTTCTCATTTTT